>JBBJLS010000016.1:3065786-3083394 GCA_037577275.1 Bryconaethiops microstoma
TCCCTCTCTGCCTCTTTCTCTCTCTCTCTGCCTCTGTCTCTCTCTGCCTCTTTCTCTCTCTCTCTCTCTCGCTCTTTCTTTCTCTTCCTTGTTCTCTCTCTCTCTCTGCCTTTCTCTCTCTCTCTCTCTCTGCCTCTTTCTCTCTCTCTGCAGCCCTTGCTCTTTCACTCTGAGTCTCTTTTTTTCCACTAACTAAATTACAGTAGGCCAGTACAGCAGAAAATGAAGTATTCATGCTTCTATATGAGCAGCATCAGAGTTTTTTTCTCTGTAAGCTCTGTTTTTATTCAGATTAGCCATCACCTCATGATGGTACGGTACTTCTGTGACTTCTGTGTGGTGATTATAATCAGAGGTCCATTGGCGAAAAAGGCATCAGTTGCAGTTTTGAATCTTTCAATGGGAATCAATGGGATTTTAGTTTAAAGAATTACTTTCTTACTTTAACATGTACTAACTCATTATAAGCAATGTTCCATCAGTGTTGTGACATTTGTTATGTGCTTGTACTGCCTTTGCCTATTTTTATATGTTGCTTTGTCAAGCTATCATCTGCTTATTTCTGTTGTCTTGACTTTAATTTTCTCTCTGTCCATTTCTGTTCCTCACCTCACCCGTCGCCCATCTCTCTCTCACTCTGCCTACCTCCCCCCCTTTCTGTCTCTCTTTCTCTCTCTCTCTCTCTCTCTCTCTCTCTCTCTCTATCTCTCTCTCAGAATGCACACATCCTCTAGCTGTTCCACCCTCACCCATCTCTCTTCCGCCTCTTTTTTCAACGTCCATCTGACCACTAATAGCCACAGTCATCATCAGTTCTGCTGCCCCTCCAGGCGGAGTAGGCCCAAGCCTCCCACCTCTCTCCCCACCTCCAAGCCCCCGGAGCAACCAAGGTAAGGGGCCACCAGAGGGCCGCTAGACCCCCCACCCCCCCAAACTCAGAGTTTCTTAACTGCAGTGCTAGTGCCCGTACTACATATAAATCTGACAGTAAAATCAGAATGAACATATGTTATAGCTATAAAATGTCTGTTATCCAAACCTAAAATAAAAGCTGCTGTACCCCGGCAGTGTTAAGCAGATGATACACAGTCACCATTGTCTTAATAAAGGTGCTAGCCACTTCTCCTCCTATCACACATGTCTAGCAGGTTCTTCCTCTGAGACAAGTGCAGACAGCTGCTGTGCCATTTTGAACTGTCGCTAAAGCCATGTGTGTTATGTCAGCCAACAGATCCCCGCATTAGGTAGCATCATGCTGAGTGATGGGGAGACATGTAGGTCCATTCAGCTGACCTAGAGAGAGCGAGGCCACTTATGCTCTGCTGGATTCCTGGCTGTGCTTCGGCTGTAGCATTGTTGCCTATTAAACTCATGATCCAATGCTGAGATGGATGTGTCACTCAAGCCGTTCCAGGAGTGCTTTGAGCACCCCTGGGCTCCACTCACATTACACTATGCTGTGTGGCATATTTTGACCTGTATGCACTAGCCTAAAGTTTGCAGTAGAATAACTATTATTATTAATATTACTATTATTATTATTGTTGTTGTTATTGTTATTGTTAGTAGTAATATTATTAGCCAGAACGTTAGTGATAGTAATAAGGAAAAATGATTACATGGAAATTGAAGTAAAGAGTAGCAGTAACACTACAGTGTATATTATTCATTTCAAGGCTAAGAATGGACTTAGTGTTCAACACTGAGTTACATCTAAAAACATCTAAAAATGCCTGTATGGCTGCCTCGTATTTATTGAAGATGTGACTACTCATAAAAGAAGTTGGATTAATTCTATGAAGAATAGGGATGTAGAATCAGCTCTGACTCCCAGCAAGAAACCCAGCATCTTGTACTGTCTGTGGCTTCCAGACTTCAGACTGTCACTGAGTTTGCAAACAGTTTGCATCATAGTCTTAAAACTGACAATTTAATTAATACTTATGTTTGTCATATTGCTTTTGAGGCAATAAAAATGAAAATGTTTGCAATTACTACACCGTTAACCAGATTTGGATATAGATACACTCTCCAATATGCAGTGGTAGACAGCTAAAATTAAATGTGCTGATACTCACATGTTTAAGGATCCAACTGGTGGTGCGGGGTTAAATTTAAAAAATCTGTTTTTGCATCCTTGTTACTGAAATACACTCCATATCCTACACAGCTGTCTTCAGCTGAGAACTGCATGTTGCTAAATAATGATTAGTGAATGATTTTCCCTAACGCTGGTTGTCATGACTCCCTGGTTGTCAGGACAGGAAGCAGGTGGATCTGCTACAAGCTGTTTTTTATGAAATATAAAACATGATTAAACAACAGAGCATAATTGTCACAGTACTGCTCTGCGACCACCAGGGGTTGCCACGGACTCAAGGCAGTAACCCTCACCCAACTGAACTCGATTACCCCAATCACTGTGTGTCTGTTCATTGGCCAGCACTAAGTATAAATGTCAGTTCTTTTGTGTTCCAGGTATGGGTACATACATTCACCTCACGTAGAGATCCGTGTCTTCATTCAGTTCATGTTATTAGTGTTATTGGGCCACTGTGCCTTTCTTTTCTGTTTCTTCTATAAATCAAACCATCATAACCCGATGTCCGTCTGCGCTTGTGCCTCGCTGTCCTCATTCCTCTTTGGGCCGGGTCGACCCGTGACAGAATGTACCCATCTGAGAGGCCCAGCGGACGGAACTCACTCACCAGAAGGATCGACGCATGGGAAACGCCGAACCTGACGCAGCAGAGGAGCCCGTCAGCTCAAGCCTCCGGAATCCATGGGGTACATGAGTCCAGAGGAGGAGGAACTAACATAAGGGTGGAGTGGACGACCGGAGGACCCGCCAATGGTGTTTGACCTAGGGGGGTTCTTAAACAAACTCCCCATCACAAAGTCAATGAGGAAACCACAAAGGCGGGGGAAATCCCATGCGGGACCCAAGTTGGCGGCTCTCTCAGAAGTGTCCGAACCCCATTCGTCTTCTCCTACGTCTCAGGCAAGCCAACACAGCTCAACCAAACCCTCACCACCTCAGATTCAGAACCTTTCAATCCAATTTGCACCATCTCCTTCCTCAGAACCATTTCTAAAGTCCCGTGTTCCACTCAGGCTCAGCTCCAGCACTCGATCCGAAATCCGCTCCGAGACCCCCTCCAGTTTCGAGATCTAGTCTGTTTTCCACACCCAATCCAACACTAACTCCCGTCACACCAATCAATCCTGCCCCAGTTTCTCTTCCCAACATCCATCAATTTGTAGCAGTAATTCCAACACTCACTTCGACTCTAACGCCAATCTTTGGCGCAGCTCCCAATCTGATAACCAGTCCTGTTCCAAGATCCAGCCCAGATTTTGCACCCAGCCTGAGAACCTCTCCAGTAACGATTCCAGGTTCGGTTCTTCGTTGAATTCCAACACCAGCTTCAACGAACAGACCAACTCCAACCCCAACTCTTGGAATAGCTCTGAACTCGAGATTCCATCCAGTGCCAAGACCCAATTCAGCCCCCAACCCTCGTTCAGTATTAATCCCAGTGATAACGCCAACTTCAGTAACCACGAGCAGCCCAGCAATAATTCCTGTTCCAGTCTTCTGTATAATTTTCGCCCCAGTCCGGGTATCCAACCCAGACATCTGTTCTTATCAACCCAGTTCCAATCATCCCAACACACTTTGACCCAGTCCCAACATGTTAAGCCCTTTTCAAAACCCGATTCAGCCTTAAACTCAGTCCTTGCTCCAATATCGAGATTAGTCCTGACACACAGCTCTCCACCCGTAGTTTCGACACGCCACTCTCCACCCGAGGTTCCAACACTCAGCTCTTCACCCGTGGCCCCAGCGCACAGATCTCCACCCGTGATCCAAATGAACAGTAGTGCTCCCTCCATGACTCAAGTACGCAGTCGTTCTCTCCCTGTGGCTCGAGTGTGCAGCAGTTCTCCCCCCGTGGCTCGAGTGCGCAGCAGATCTCTCCCCGTATCTCGAGTGCGCAGCAGTTCTCTCCCCGTGGCTCGAGCACGCAGCAGCTCTCTCCCTGTGGCTTGAGTGCACAACTGCTCTTCCCCCCTGACTCAAGTGAGCAGCAGCTTTCTCCCCATAAACCAAGCACGCCACAACTCTCCTCCAGTGGTTCAACTGCTCATCAGGACAGTTCTCAAGGGCGAAGCATGCAGCAGCTCTCTCCCCATGGACTTTCTACTGGTCTCTCCAACGGTGACCCCTGCACTGGTTCTCATACCAGACTCACTATCATCGACTCCTGTTCCTGTCCCCGTACTGGACTCCCTGACTCCAACTCCTGCGCCTCGCAACCGAGCTCCAGTTCCGGTACCTCTCAACCCAACTCCAGTTCCGGCACCTCACAACCCAGCTCCAGTTCCGGTATCTCGCATCTCAGCTCCAGTTCCTGTACCTCGCTACCCAGCTCCAGTTCCGGTACCTCGCAACTCAGCTCCAGTTCCGGTACCACAAGACCCAGCCTCAGCTCTTTAGACCCAAGGCCCAGCCTCGGTTCTTCACACCCAAGACCCAGCATCAGCTCTTCGCACCGAAGACCCAGCCTCGGTTCTTCGCACCCAAGATCCAGCTTCAGCTCTTCGCACCCAAGACCCAGCCTTGGTTCTTCGCACCCAAGACCCAATCTTAGCTCTTCGCACCCAAGGTCCAGCACCTTCTCCTCACGCCCAAGGCCCAGCACCTTCTCCTCGCGCCCAAGGCCCAGCACATTCTCCTCGTGCCCAAGGCCCAACGCATTCTCCTCGCGCCCAAGGTCCAGCGCATTCTCCTCACGCCCAAGGCCCAGCATCTTCTCCTTGCGCCCAAGGCCTAGTGCCTTCTCCTCGTGCCCAAGGCCCAACGCCTTCTCCTCGCGCCCAAGGCCCAGCACCTTCTCCTCGCACCCAAGGCCTAGCGCCTGCTCCTCACACCCAAGGTCCAGCGCCTGCTCCTCGCACCCAAGGTCCAGCGCCTGCTCCTTGTGCCCAAGGTCCAGCGCCTGCTCCTCGCACCCAAGACCCAATCTCAGCTCTTCGCACCCAAGGTCCAGCACCTTCTCCTCGCGCCCAAGGCCCAACGCCTTCTCCTCGCGCCCAAGGCCCAGCATCTTCTCCTCGCGCCCAAGGCCCAGCGCCTGCTCCTCGCGCCCAAGGCCCAGCGCCTGCTCCTCGCGCCCAAGGCCCAGCGCCTGCTCCTCGCGCCCAAGGTCCAGCGCCTGCTCCTCGCGCCCAAGGTCCAGTGCCTGCTCCCCGCGCCCAAGGTTCAGTGCCGACACCGGACTCACCGACTCCTGCTCCAACTCCTGACCCCGGTCCGGTTCCCGCATCGGACTCACTGACCCCCGCTCCTATTCCTGACCCTGGTCCGGTTCCTGCGCCGGATTCACCGACTCCTGCTCCTGTTTCTGACCCCGGTCCGGTTCCCGCGCCGGACTCACCGACTCCTGCTCCAGCTCCTGACCCTGGTCCGGTTCCCGCGCCGGACTCACCAACCCCTGCTCCTGTTCCTGACCCCGATCCGGTTCCCATGCCGGACTCTCCGACTCCTGCTCCAGTCACTGACCCCGGTCCGGTTCCCACACCGGATCCGTTGACTCCAGCACCCGACCTGTGTCCAGCTCCCGCGCCGGATCCGCTGACTCCAGCTCCAGTCCTTGACCCTGCTCTGGTCCCTGCCCCGGGCTTGCCAATCCCAGTACCTGACTCTGTCCCGGGTCCCGTACCGGACTTGCCGACTCCAGCTCTAGTCCCTGACCCTGTCCCGGTTTCCACGTCTGATTTGCCGACGCCCTCTCCTGCCGCAGATCCAGGGCCAGCCTCCACTCTAGGGACAGTGTATTACACGCCGGCCTCGATCGTGGAGCAGAGGCCTCTGCCTCCTCCTCCCCTGCCTCCACCTCCTTGGGTGGGGGCCCTCGTTGTCTCGTCGTCCTCCCCTCTGCCTCTGTTGGTTTGGACTGGGAGGTTTCTTTCAGTGCGGCACTGTTGGGGGGGGCGTACTGTCACAGTACTGCTCTGTGACCACCAGGGATCGCCACGGACTCAAGGCAGTAACCCTCACCCAGCTGAACTCGATTACCCCAATCACCGTGCCTTTCTTTTCTGTTTCTTCTATAAATCAAACCCTCATAACCCGATGTCCGTCTGCGCTTGTGCCTCGGTATCCTCATTCCTCTTTGGGCCGGGTCGACCCGTGACAATAATGCAAAGAAAACAAACACACTAACACTGAGCCTAAAAGAGAACAGGTGTAAAGTCTCGACTAGGCCAAACAACAGAAAGACAAAACATTAGGGCAACTTGTCAAGGCTAATGGTTAAGCTAATGATTGTGCTGCTTCTGTTTTTAAGGCTAATTGATAATGTTAAACAAGAGTGTAAGCAAAGATAGCCAACAGGCAGTGCATTATAGAGCAATAACCTAAGAACATAAAGGAAGATAAGTCAGGACCAACAAGACAGAGTACTAAAGCTCTAAAATAGAAAAAACTAAGGCTAGACTTGACAAACACAGAAGGAAAAACGAGAGACATCTAGAATCAAGGAGCCTAAGAAAGACCAAAAAGACCAAAAAACTATACCTGATATAAGGAGGAGACAAGAGAGAACAGCTACAGAATTAGCAAACAACCCGCATGAGCCAATGGCAGAGATAGGAAACAGCTGAACAGGCAGGGAAACCAAAAATGAGAGGAGAAAATGAGCAAGACTTGTATCCTAATTTGTTTGATGACATGGATGACTGGAGATATACCTAAAGAAACCCCTGTACTTCAACAATATAGGGGAATAACAGTCTCTGTAAGACTATTCTTTTCTCTTCTTAGACTGATTCCTAGTAAAAACTCTAGTTTTGTTACCTCATCTCCACCCCAAAGAACTTCTTTATTCTGACCCTGTTCCTTCATGCTCCTCATTATATGTTGAACACCCATTACTCTCATTGGTTTGGTACCTTTGTGATTTGTTTGGTGACACACTCCACAAGCTTTTAACTGAATGGTCAGTTATACACTTTTTCCTCTCTTTTCACATGTTATATCCTGTTAGTGGAACAGAGCCCTTCTATTTCTGTTGTTTTCCTGCATTTTCCTTCTTAACACCCTACCTGCATCTGTTGTATCTTGTTGTGAAAGTAATACCTGTAACTGTGGAAGCAGACGCTTCAGAACCATGTCACAGAGGAGTGCTCTGTGAGATGTGACAGAGGAAGAGAGAAAAAGAGAGATGGAGAGGAAGAGAGAAATAGACGGAGGGGTAGAGAGTCATATATAGAGAGTCATATATATGGTAGATACTGATAGAAAGTGGTGTGTATGAGTTTGAGAACCCTTTAGAATTTTCTATGTTTTGCATAAACATAACCTGAAACACCGGATTTTCATACACGTCCTAAAACATGATAAATGATAACTCAAAAAAACAAAGAGACAAAATTTCATACTTGGTCATTTATTTATTGAGGGAAAATTATATAATATTACATATCTGTGTGTGCCAAAAGTATGTAAATCGCTAGGAAATCTGATCTTCATGCCACATGGATGTGCATCATGGCAGGAACAAATTAGATTTCTGAAGACATCAGAAAATAAGTTCACCTGGCTGGAAAAGGTTTGGACTAATCCACTGTCAGTTTGTGTACAAATGGAGGAAATTCAAAACCACTGTCAACCCCCCAGGAATGGCTGAGAACAAACAGTGCTCCAAGAGCAAGATAGGAAACAATCCACAAGGTCACAAAGGATCCAGAGTAACCTCTAAGCAATTAAAAGCCTCTCTCACGTCAAGTCTCTCAAGTCTAATGGAGTCCATTATCAGGAAAACACTGAACAACAGTAATGTACATGACAGGGTCCTGAGGAGAACGCTTCTACCCTACAAAATATAAAATTTCTGCCTGTCTACAGTTTGCTAACAATCAAGTGTTTTTTTGGATGAAAGAGACCAAAAAATGTACTTTAAAGAAGAGTTATGTTCGGAGGACATATGAATTCCTATGTAAGAACCTTAACCAATCTGTAAAACAAGGTGGTGACAGTGCCATGGTTTGGGACTATTTTACTGCATCTGCCCCAAGAGAGCTTGCCTTTATTGAATAAATTCTGAATCATACCAGTGAATTCTAAAGGAAAGTGTCAGGACATTTGTCCATGATTGAATCGCCAGAAAAAATGAGTCATGCTGCAAGACAGCATCCTTAATTAAAAGGTCTGCCAAATAATGGCTATAGAAGAAAAACATCAGTGTTTTGGAATGAAATGTTGATGAAGAATCTGAAGCAAGTAGTTAATGCTTACATGCTAGAGCTGAAGCCATTCTGTATGGAGGAATGGGCTAAAATTAGCCAAACTGATGTGCAACGTGTTTAGGGGGACGTGTTTAGGGGGACACACCAGATACTGAAAGCAAATGTTCACACTTTTTTGTAACTTATTAAAATGTAATACTGGGTCATTTTTTCAAAAACTAAATAGTCAAAAATATTTTTTTCATTTGTTTGCTTGGGTTCTCTTTATCTACTTTTAGGATGCATGTGAAAATCTGATAATGTTTTAAGCTGTTTTTATACAGAAATATAGAAATGGGTTCATAAAGAGTTCCCAAAGTTTTGAGCAATAGGAGAGTAAGACAGGAAGAGAGATAGAGGTGAGAAACAGGTAGAGGGGAGGTATAAGGAGAGGAAGAAAGATGGCTAGGGAGGTAGAAATAGCGAGAGAGAGAGAGAGAGAGAGAGAGAGAGAGAGAGAGAGAGATGCAACAGACTAGATTTACCAAAAACACCAGTACCTCCACTTTCTTGTTAACCTTCAGAAAGTCTGTCAGTGTGTGTTTGAGTGTGTGTGTTTGTGCGTGTGTATGTGAGTGACAGCTTGCTGCTTGATTGGTGCCAATCATTTCTGATTGCTACCACTTTCACTCTTTGTTCTTCTATTTTCTACTTCTTTCTCACTCACTCTCTCTCTTTCTTTTAATTTTCATCCCTCTCTCTCACTTTCTATAAAAGTAAAAAGTTATTTCTGTATTCTAGTCCTTTCCAGTACAGCTAGTCTAAAAGATACACACGAGAATAGAACACACATTAGCACAGCTCAGACATGAGATACTGTCGCCCAGGGCAGAGCAGATAGTGGAAGAGACAGAAGGAAAGGAAGAACCGTCTCATTAACTGTGTCATTTAGGCCCCAGTGTGTATTTCCGCACTGAATGGGGAGAGTGCATCCTAAACTTAAATTCCTCTTCATTACTTTAGGCTAATAAAGAGACATGATGTGTGCCTCCTCATTTCCTCCTTTTATATGTTGTAGTGTCACCCTGCTGCCATTTATTCTCATTTTCATTTATCCAGCACACAACTATTACTACTTATGCTTAAAAATAGCAACAGCAAGAACAACAACAATAATAATAATAATAATAATAATAATAGTAGTAATAATAATAATAATAATAGTACAAGTCAAAAAACTGCAACCATACAAATATACGAAAGGCGATTAGTGCTGGATTGATCTTATCAAGAAATCACTCTATAATAAAAAACTGAATTATGAATAAACTGTACTTAAAATCTATCTAGCCCTAGCTCTGCATCAGTCATGAATCAGGATGCAGTGTTTCCCCTATCTTTGAACAGGCTGGGTAGACCACCCAGGCAAACTCAAATGTCACCCGGCTTGGATAAGATACAAACATTAGGAAGTAAATGGCAATGTTTAGTGTTAGGTTTTTACATATGGACTCATGCTAAAATAAAATTCTCAGTCTATTTTCAAATATTAATATGCGCTAAATTTACACCCTGGCTCCCGAGTGGCACAACTGTCCAAGCGTTGGCCCTGCCATTAGGAGATCCCCAGTGGTGCTGCAGCCATCCAGGAGTCTGAAAGAGCACAACTGGCTTCACTCTCTCTGAGTGGCATCTCTTTCAGCCCATGACTTGTGTGATGCTAGTGATTGCAGACAGCTAATGTAACAGAATTGGCAGTAAGCATTCTTCTCCAATCGTGTTACACTGTCCATCAACATCAGCAACAGTTTAAAAAGATACAGTGGCTGGCTTTACATGACTCAGAGGAAGAATGCAGTACTTCACCCTCTCTTGGTGGGATCGCACATCAAAATTGGGCAGAGAATTGGGAAAAATCTCCACAAAAAAAATTGGATCTTAATTCCAGTGTGGATTCAATTGTTCACATTACAGTGTTATATCACGGTGTCCTGCAGAGGAGAGGTACGAGGTTCTAGCTGTGATTTTCTATGGTTAAGGATATAATTCCAGAATTTTTACATTTTTTTCACAATTTTTTGTTGGATATATTGAAATATGGTATTGTAACTCTAAATGGGGTTAATAAACAATGGGAAAGTAAAGTGTGGTGTTTCCTCTTTGACACTTTAATTCGAGAAAACTAGAGAGCGCCCCCTTTTAAATGTTTGCGGACATAAGCAGTTATATTCGAGCACCACCGATTAAGAGTAGATCTGTTTGGGCTTAGGTGTAGGCTTGATAGAACAAACATTACTCTAAGACGTAAAACAGTCCACAAGATCACAAAGAAACCCAGTGTAACCTCTGAGCAATTATTAACACTGTTCTCATACATTTCTATAGAAAAATATGCAAGTTATACTCTGACCCTGTGTGAACATTCACTCACGCAGAACCTGAAGTACAATAAAAAGCCTCTTACAGATAGTTGGGTTTTTGTTGACTTTAGACTTCATACAAAGACTTTTGACACCATGCAGTTTATTCTTCAATACATGTAGCTTATATGCAGTTTATGTAGGCATGTAGCCTGATCGACATCAGGAAAGCTTAGCTTATCCAACAGAGTTCGTTGTAGGAAGTACAGCAGATCTATTGAAATATCTAAGGCTGCAAAATAATGATGTAATGTTTCAAGTCTGACATCTAGTGGACATAAGGAAGCCATGCGTGTTTACTGGGGGTATGGTTTATTATTCATGCAAATGTGTGTTTTTGTACATGTTGTACATGTTTTTTTCCCATGTTATAAATGGTTTCCATCTCCTTCTGTTTTCTGTCTCTCTCTTTCTCCATCTCTCTCTCTCTCTCCTACAAACACACACCCTTGCTCTCTTGTTCGCTCTCTCTCTTTCTCTTTCGCTCCTGTTGCCCTTGTTGAATAGAGAGGAAGAAGAGGAGGGAGAGAGCGATTCTGTGCATCAGTTCTGTTGCTCTGGCTCTACCTGCAGTAGCCCCTCCTCTCGGTAACCTGCGAACAATCAACATGACCGGAGCATGATTGGATTCTGTTTAAACAGATAATTCATCATTTTACTGATTAAATCCTCTCTTCTGCAAAGTCAGCTGAACCAACACCATTTCCCTGTCTGTACTATACACCTGCTAATAAGACAAGCATTTTAGCGATATTGATTCCACTGCAGTTAAGATGCCATTGAACCACCAAGAGGACAATGGCACACATTTGTGTGGCACTGGAGAAGGCTCAAAGGTACTACATGATTTTTCCACTTTTTTCATCAAGACCTTCAAGTTTCAACAGCACTGTAACATAACCTTACATGAGCAGAGTGAGGTCTCAGGGGAGATCCTGACTGTTGAAGTGAAATGTGCACTACTTTTTTAGGCCCAGGGCAAGATTAGACAAAAAATGTGTGTTTGTTTTTAATTGTCACATGAAAAGTGATGGTTAAGAATTAGATCGTAGCCAGATTAACCTGGTACTGGGCCTGTCGCCTCTTTAAGAAACTGTGGCAACAGCCTCATTAAAAATAACAAATTAGCAATATTCTTGTTTCATTTTAGTTGAAGTGATACACTGATAGCATAGTAGCATAGTTGTAATATACATAAATGTACAGACACCAGCACTGAGTGACCTGCATTGGTGAACTACTGCACTGGTAAACTGTTCACATCATTCTATATACTGGGCTTCCAGAATGTGCTCAGGCTTGATGAGTGATGTTTTGTTAGGCTTAGACTTGTTAAATGGGAAATGTTCTTATTTGAATTGTAGTATCAAAGTATAAAATAAACATTTGTGTTAACCTTGTGTAAATTTAAAAAAGAATAGTTGCAAGGTTGAGAAAAAGCAATATATCTCTATCACCTCTCTTGACACTTCAGTAGGCTGTTGATATTCTAAAAACATTTCTATTTTTGTTTTACACACTTTTAAAAATAAAAATAACACACACGTGTGTTTATGCAGTTAACTGATACTTACTATTACTCAATTTTACTAATGATGACTTCTTAAAAACCTAAGAATATTGAAGCAAGTACCAAGAAGTTCATTATAATGTTCTGTAATGCAATTACTGAAAAATAAATATCTCTCTTATTGTGTTACTATTTTCTTGAAAATTTTAAGGAGGTTTTCTTCTTTTGGCTAATATGTTATTTGTCATGCAGCTTATCTATATCATGTTGCATTTCACAGCTTAACGCAAATGACATGAGATACATTGTCAATTTGATTTCAATGTTATTTGTGATCAGTGTTCAATTAAACAATTCAGCTTAATCTGAGAAAATATGTATTGTTGTGGGCAAGAACAGAGACTGAGTCACAAAATATATCGTGGAGTGGAAAAACCTGTTAAAAAAAACGCTTTTGCACTTTGGCTCGGCGATGCCTCAGCAGCAGATTCAGCTGAACATGGTCAGTTATGTATTGATTTTTGTAATCGCATGTTGTGTAACTGTAGTGACTTGTGTTATTTGTTCATTTTGTCTTAAGTAAGAATTTCACTATTACTATTTTTTTGTGTGTTTTACAAAATCTGACAGAATCTTACTTATACAGTAACTGCACATTGTCACTAGGTAAATAATAATTCATTTGTTTAAAGCTGTAAAGGACATGTACCATGAGTGACGCACAGTAATGGCAATGTTGAAGGAACACTGATCTTTTGTTCTTTTGATGTAAGAATTTGTGATTGAACCATTATATAGATGAGTATTAGTATTGATTCCACTGCAGTTAAGATGCCATTGAACCACCAAGAGGACAATGGCACACATTTGTGTGGCACTGGAGAAGGCTCAAAGGTACTACATGATTTTTCCACTTTCTTCATCAAGACCTTCAAGTTTCAACAGCACTGTAACATAACCTTGCATGAGCAGAGTGAGGTCTCGGGAGATCCTGACTGTTGAAGTGAAATGTGCATTACTTTTTTAGGCCCAGGGCAAGATTAGACAAGAAATGTGTGTTTGTTATTCGTGATTGAACCATTATATAGATGAGTATTAGTAGAGGCTACAGTACTGCTTCATCTGTTATATAGTGGAAAATTAGTCCTAAAGTTTCTAAAGAGTTTTATTTTTACCTTAATACCAGTATGCCTCATACAGTACTGTGCAAAAGTCTTAGGCACCTCTGCAAAGTTAACATTAGAATAAATGCAAACAAAAAAAAGCAGTAAGAAGTATCTAGGAATGTTTTATTTATCAAAACGGAGTTGATATTTTGTAAGTTCAGTTCCAGATTTCTCCTCATATCCTCCAGCTGTTGTTTGGATTTGTGAAATTCCACCAGCAGCTTGTGATTTAATTTGATGAAGGACTGATTGAGTCAAACTATATAATGTTATTTGTATTTACTCTTTTTGTTTAGTATATTTGGATATATTAATGTGAATAAACACTTATCTAAACATCTTTTAAATATTATTTTACTTTTGCACGGTACTGTATAAGCACGAAACATGCCTGAGAACGCTTTAATGTGTTGCTAGTGACAGTAGGCTAGCACACATGTGTCTGTAGTCAGCCACTGATGAGTTATCATGCATGAAAGGTACACAAAAACAAGTAGCAAAACTCTGGCAAGACCAAATTTGGGATGGCTAGACTGGATCAAAAGATCTCTAAAAAAAATGTCTGGCGACATGACCAAGGCTGCTTAACACATGGAGAGTGAAGACTAACCTGTGTAGTCCAGTGTCACAGAAGAGCTACTGTAGCACAAATTTCTGAAAACATTTATGCTGTCTATGACAGAAAGGGGTCAGAGCACAAAGAGCATCGCAGCTTGCTGTGGGCTGTGTAGCCACAGACTGGTCAGAATGCCAATGTTGACTCCTGTCCACCACTAAATGTGCAGTTGGTACGTTAGCATCAGAACTGTAATGGACGAAAGTGACAAAGAGTTCAAGGTGTTGAACTGACCCCCAAAATCCTCAGATATCAGTCATATCAGATCGAGCATCTAGGGCAGGGGTGGTCCTGGAGGGCCGATGTCCAGCAAAGTTGGATGGTTCTCCACCTCAAACACATTCACTAAACCTGGCAATTAACTGGTGAGGTGAACCAGGTGTTTCTGAGCAGGGAAATCACCAAAATGTGCAGGACCACGACCCTCCAGGACTGGAGTTCCACACCCCTGATCTAGGGGATCTGTGGAATTTCAAGGTTTTCTACAGCACTGTTTTGGCAGCATAAAGAGGGCCTACACAGTATTAGGCAGGTAGTAATGTGAATATATATAAAATAACAATATATTTAATATATTACCTGGATTATAAGTAATGACCTTTATCAAAATGACTTTTTTCCACTTGATTTCTGATTTCTTTGCAATTCTTTCTTTGTGTTGGAAGTTTGGTTAAGAAAAGCATGTAGATGTGCAAATGAGACCTTTAAATGATGTTATGATAATCTAACCTTTGAATGATGTTACAATTAAAATGTTTATTTTATTGTGAGGGCACAGTCCAGAGAAAAGATCAAACATAACAGATTACCGAAATGTTGTTTTAATGTTTAATGAAGCGAACACTATGCACTGTCATTGAAACACTGTCATTGTTATTTTTAGTGCTAAATGTAGCAAAAAATGCTGCGGTGTATTAGGAAGTGTATCTTTCTGTAAAATCCCACAGAATACAGTTAGAAATGAATGTGTAAGAATGTCATAAATGCAGGTATTCTAGAAGCTAAGATTTTTGGTTCTGAATGTAGGAAAAGATTATTTTAAGGAAAACAGTTTCAGAACTGCATTACCCAGTGAGATTTCAGATACCATGCACTGTTTGTGTAAATGTTGCCAGTAGTACAAAGAAAACAGACGCATTTGGATATTCTATTTTGATTCTATAGAAAACTGTTCTGTGATACATGACACAATATGTGCCTGTTGTGGGTGGGCCAGGAATTCATTGCTAGCAAATATTTCATTACATATAATTACTTTAGTACACGGTACTACATGTTGTAAGAATGTTGGCTACTATGGTGAAATAAATATATTTCTTTTGGTTTTTGACCTCTTATTGAAACATTGTTCGGCAGGACCCATATCATCATTTCTGCTTGTAACTTTCTCCCCTGCTTCTCCCCTTTTACAAAAAGATTTGCATTTAAGGAATGATTTATTACTGAAGGTTTCATCATCATTTCTGAGGAGTGGAAGTTGTGGTTTGCCAAAAATCTGTCAAACAAGAATGAGGTTTTCATTTCTAGGCCACTGCAGGAACCACAACTCACATAAGAGAGATGCCGTAACAGTAGGAGGCATCATTAAAGGCAAGCAAATAAGCAAGTAATGTGACCCCACCTGGCAGATATAAAAAATAAAGCCTTTAATCCAAAATCTTTTAAGTCTTCCTCTCTCACACACATGCATCTCTGTTAACAATGACGAGCTGCAGTGATTATACTTTTCTAGCTGTGGACAGGTACTTGAACCGTGGGAGTTCAGCTCTTCCTCTTACACACGCCCATCTTTCCAATATGAACACAGTAAAAGAAAAAAATCCTTCTTTCTTTCTCTCTCTCTTGTTCTCTCTCTGAAACAAGTTCCTTTTTAACCCTACGGTGTAATTCATCAGGTGTGTGTCATACACACACACGCAGAACTTCCTCGGGCTATGCCTAAAGCACAGAGAGTCATTTCAGGACTCTCAGAAACCCATGAGGAATTTTAGCCATTGAACTGTGCACTGCAAAAAAGGTGTGTGTGTGTGTGTGTGTGTGTGTGTACGCACATGTTCGAGGGTGG
Organism: Bryconaethiops microstoma; assembly: GCA_037577275.1. Taxonomy (NCBI): domain Eukaryota; kingdom Metazoa; phylum Chordata; class Actinopteri; order Characiformes; family Alestidae; genus Bryconaethiops; species Bryconaethiops microstoma. Next base: position 3,081,796 of record JBBJLS010000016.1, read on the forward strand.
TGTTGTTATCATACCGGACCAGTCAGAATGGAAAGTCTCAGGAAGACGGTAAGTTTTACAGTTCATCTACTTTATCTTACATTTAAAGTTTATATCACTGACACACAAAATAGACACCTGAACATCTGTGTTAGTCATTGTTTAATCATGTCTTTGGGGGTCAGCACTAGTTATGATTCTTGGATTTCTTTAACAAGCATGGACTGGTCTGTTCGCTGTATACTGTAAACCACTCCTGTCCTAATGAAACCTCTTATTTCTGGTAACTTTACAAAAAGAGACAAAAACTTTACACAAAGGGTCATTTTGGACTGTTTCAGTTGTCACGTTCATCATTAAATGTTAACACAGTTAAAAGAATAGTACACATTACAGGGTTATAATATGACAGGAGCGATATATTAACAGTGGTAAATAAGCTTAATTGATTGATTTGGGCTTATTGCCATAGTGCTCATTAAAATGGTATTAAACTTGTGACCAAGTGAAATTCTCATTTGTAAGTATTGTGGCAGCAGAATTTGGAGTTGTCTGATGATCTTCGATGCTATGTCTGGTCTTTTGGTGTGTTTACATATGTATTAAGTGAATGTTTGGCTAAGAAAACACTGGGTTGCTTGACTATGGTATTTGTTACTAAGTGAGGAGCAAAGAAGAAGTTAAAGTATGCAGTCAAGTATAGAATGTGATAATGAATGGGTGCAGCTTGAGACTGCATCTGACTGTGTGTCTTTGATTCTCCTCATAGTAATGTGTATATACACTATCCTATCAAACAGCAGATATGATGCTAAACTCTTGAGATTGAACTGGGGCAAATAAAATATGTAGATGAAGTTGTAAACTTGTTGCAGCTGGCATCATACAGAGATGAGAACTTAGATATGCACACTTCAGAAGATCTTTCTGAAAGGAGAGAAAATAAGTGAAGGAAGATAATGTGAATCAACAGAGCATGAAAGGAATGAGGTAAGAAAAACAGCTTAGAATTGCTGAACCATGCTGCTAAGGTTCATTTCCAAATCCCAGGTAGGTCAAGTACCATTACTGGTCACGTGACCCTGACCAGCACTTTTGTGGATAGATGTGTGAGCGGATACTTTGTATTTACTTGATTTTCTTTGTAGATGGTATGCATGTGTACTTTATGAAGTGGTTGCTGTGCAGAAGTGTCAGAAAGTGTGTTATAGAGTATTGGTTCACAGAGGCCTGTCATTAAAGGGACTCTTACCCTAATCCTTCGTGCTACCCTTCGTGCTGCCAAACGAGCTCAGACCCATTGAGACACCACACAAGACTGGCACCAAGGCGTTGACAGCAGAGCCTTTATGTCCCGTAAGCCGCAAGGTGGGCCTACATGGATTTTTACAAATATGTGTGTTTACGTACAGTACTGTGCAAAAGTCTTGTTTGAATCTGTTTATATCAGCAGTGGGTTTCTTTCTGCCAGCAAAAACACAAGTGAACATCAGAATAAACTTAAATGAACAAGAAAGCAGTAAAAAATGTATCAAGATTTCCATTTTTCTAAAAAGGAGTTGATATTTTGTGAGCTGGTTAGAAGAACACAGGTTTGGTTTCAGATTTCTGCTCATTGCC
>JBBJLS010000016.1:3086657-3097665 GCA_037577275.1 Bryconaethiops microstoma
AAAGAGTTAATAACTAAAAAATAAAAATAAATAAAGAATATAAGGAAAATAAAAAAATAAAGAAATATATATATATTTTTTTTTTTTTTTAAATAGAACAAGATAAGAAATACAAATAAGTAAGTGAAGAATAAACTGTGCATTTGTAATGAAGAAATGTGCAGAGCAGAGAGGAAATAAATTAGATAATTATAGATAATTTATAGATAAATGGTTTTCCTGGTGGTGCAATCAAAGGCTCAGAAATAAAATACCAAATTGGTTCAATTGGTTGATTATTATTGGTATGGAACCAATATTAACATTGATGTGCTTACGTTCGAACGCCGCTTAGAACAGTTTTTTTAATTTACATTTTCCACACACAGTCCAAACACGAGCAATTGAGAAAAGAAGTGAAATAGTTCATAATAATTTTTGTGCCACCTTTTCATTAAAGAGTGCACCTTTTAAAGGGTTTTCTCAGGGCCGAATATCCGAAACAAAAACTATAGGGAAGGCTCAATTTTTAGAACGTAGCTCAGCCTTGTGAAAAGGACAAACCTCCCCACAAATTACTGTGGCTAAAGGTGTAAAAATCAATGAAGTTCAGAGAGTTACTCAGTAACTCAAACAAAAAAGGGAGTGCGGAACAATTTAGTGGCTGGAGAAGAGATGAGGGCCCTTCTACTGAAAAGGTTGCGATTTGAGTGCTGCTGGTGAACATTAGGAAAGCGGGCTTTCTGAATCCTCATTACAGGCGCAAAAGGCTAAAAACTGGTCAAAAAAGGTCAACAAAAGGTTAAAAGCCCATCAGCCGAAATCCATCTTATGCGTGACGACTGGGCCGCTGAGGTGATGTTACATGATACATGGTGAAGTTCAAGCATTTTAAGCAAATGAGAAAAACTGAAAGTTTTAAAGTCTAATTCACAAACTTACAGTACTGTGCAAAAGTCTAAGGCACCTGAGAAAATTATGCTTAAAAGCTGTTTACTACTGGGCAGTGGTGTGAAGTTAGTGTTTAAACACTAAGATAATAACAAATACAAACAATATTAATACAGTAAATGGTGGTTTTGTATACGGCAAAGTGTTCACGTAACTATTTCTAGACCTCTTTTCTCACGGAAGCCCAGTTTTACTTGCAGCTCCATCAAATACCTGGTTTGGCTCTTTTTACTCCATTACATTAGATTAGATGTGTTGATTATGGAATTTTATTAATTCACCCAATGACGCGAGGCACTGAGCAGAAATCTGGATCCAAACCTGTGTTCTTCTAACCAGCTCACAAAATATTGACTACTTTTCAGAAAAAAGAAATCTTGGTACTTTTTACTGCTTTCTTGTTTGCTTGCATTTATTCTAATATTCAGCTGTGTTTTTGCCAGCAGAAAGAAGCGCACTGCTGATATGAATGACTTCAAACAATTTGCACAGGTGCCTAAGACTTTTGCACAGTACTGTAAATTTGTATGAATATTCAAAAATATACCTCATGTACGGGTGTAAAAGCATCACCGACATTCCAATTAACCATTAACAAACCAGACTGATTGCATGAGAGAACATCAGCAGCTCGGTTCACAGCTCTCTATAATCCTTCGGATCTGCGCTTTTGCATGAAAAAAAAAGCGGTGGCCAAAAATATTATTGGCCTTATCGTAAAAGGCCTCCAACAAGCTGCCAAAATGGAGTGATTTTCATTTGATGGTAATGCAATTTTAATAGGTACTGTGTCCCTGCACTGTGACCTGCACTAGTCACAACGCCACTCATTGTAGGAAAAAGGTGTGCTTTTTCCATTACCGTATACGTCTCAGTTAGGTTTCATTTAAAAGCATAAATAAGATGCTAAATTTAATACCATTTTTGACACACCGGGTCACTGATGCAAAGTAATGCTCCTCTAAAGCATTAAAAAGCATAATTTGTCTTTCACCATGCCGCCCACCTCCACCCTCACCATGTAGTTGTCAAAGAGTCATGCCTATGTTGATAGTCATGATGGTTGATTGCTTTAGGGTCATTGGGGTATAGCAGGTTCAGCCCCAGGAGGGGACAAATGGGAAAAGGGCCTCGTATCAAAGGCCAGAGGGACTGCACTTTCCAAGGCCCCGGGGATTGTATTTGAGATTAAACCACTTAACCTCAGGCAGCTTCTCCCCACACTGCTTCACTGCAACATCTGTCATCCCATTCCTCACCCTCTGATGAGTATTCTTAAAAAAGAATAGGCCCTCAGTGCACCTCCACCATTAACATATCACATTTTCCACAGACAGGGTGCTACAGAGGAACCAGAAATCTGCGGAACATTCTGAACCAGACACGTTGTGCTAACATTTTAATTATCTGTGACGCTGTAGCTAAAATAAAGAATGAAACACTTATTAACGTTTCTCAGAGGTTTTCAGAAGTAAATTCAAATCGGAGTAATTCAAAGTAATTATCACAGGTCAGTGGTTGGCCCAGTTCAGTCAGAGTCATCTAAGCTTTTGACTGTTTATTAAGTATGTATTTTCCTATGAATATACAGCTTGGGAAACTATATTTTGCCATACATAGTAAAATATAATTTCCCAAGCTGTAGCATAGTTCATGCTAGAAGAAAACACTTTGTTTACAAGAATGGGTCAAACAGGTCAAATGAACCATCTCAAAAGGACCTGAAAGGTCACTTTCAAATGATGGCAACAGTAGTGCACAGCATGCCCAGAGGAGCCTTGTTACCTGTTGCCTGCCTACTGCACTGTTATTCATATTCTTTCAGAGCCACTTTTATAAAAAAGAGCTCCTGAACTTTCCAGGGGTTTCATCGGCGAGTCAGCTTTTCAAGTGAAGCTTTCACAGACATGTATTTCATTTCTTTATCTGTATCAGACTGGAACAGAGGTCACACCTGCAGTACCCTTGACACTGCTGAACTGACTCTGAATCCACATTGATGGTAAAAGTTGCTGTTCTTCAATTGGAGAGAAACATTTGAAACGCAGTTCATTTTTCTGACTTTTTTTTTCAAAGCTGAGGTGCTTTGAAAAGAGTATGCTTCGGAGACACACGAGACAATGCCCTGAAGTAAAATGAGAACTGGATTTGGTTTTATGGCTATTTGCAGTTTTCATTTTAGAAATTATTACATAATGCAGCATCGTGCAATTTTTAAACGTAGTTTCGCCCCAGTAAGTTGCCGGATAGCTTTCTTTGAAAAATACCACCTTAACTGACCTAGGAGAAGAAAAACACAGCAGCAGCTCTACACATTCGGCTGCAAGTCTTTGGAGCAGCGCTGCAGAATTCGTCCGTAACACCACAATTAATTCTCACAACCTGCAGCTTTCTCTCACAACACCCACAGCCGCTGTATGACACAACGGTAACCATAGCAACCTCATCCTCTCTCTCTAAGGACTGTCTCCCCTCCCACACTGGTTTCATGGCAACTGTCTCTAAGCAACCCTGATTTCTCCGCTCCTGTATGAGTAGGTGGTTGGGTGGTCAAGAAGTGTGGGAGGAACAGCAGACTAATACAGGTAAAGAATAGAAAAACACACACACATACACACACAAACACACACAATGACACTCACCTTTACGGAAGGGAGCTTGAATGTACTTAAAGCCTTATGGTCAATTAAAGGTGTAATTAGTGCTGTACTAATGATTCTTTGAGATGGTAAATGAGTATGAAGAATATTATTATTATTATGAATCATGCTGTTGCTACAGAGCTCACAGCCTACATAGCCTACAGAGCTACTGTATGTGACCTTTGCAAAATAAAGATGGCAATTGCGGTCAAAGGTGCTCCAGCCAAGGGGATTCCAGCTGAGGTTAAATGTGCTTGAGCCACAGGATTGCCACCCATGTTAAATGTACTCGAGTCATAGGATTCCAGCTGAGATTTTCAGAATCAGAATCATCTTCTCGGCCAAGTATGTGTACACATACTTGTAATTTGACTCAAGATTTCATTGCTATGAATGTAATTAGAATATATGTAATAAATGAACAGTTAAGTACATTATGTACCATGGTGCAATGCAGAGTGCAAAATGCTGAAATTAATATGGAATAAATAAATATGGAATGTATAGCTGGTTACTATGTATACATTAGGCTAGTGTACTTGACAGTATATACATATGAACTTGACAGTATGTACATATGAAAAATGTACAAAGTAAATGCAGTGAACATGCACTGGTTCAGAAATACCATAGATTATTTGAAACCTGTAAAATGATGTTTGAGCCTATTCTAGTTATAATATTGGTTATAATTAGTTATAATAGTGAATAACTGTGGGTGCTTGCTGTATCACTGGATCCCAGTCTATCTAACAGTTACACTTAAACACTTAACTACGTTAAGACAACAACATTACCTCATCAGCATATTCTTACATGAGTGTCAAGAGATTTTACTCAAGGAAATGTATCAGTATCCATAACTGACGAGGAATTAACCAAGCCGAACAGGAGCTTTATAAAGTGTTTTGGTACACAGGCTGACTGTGGCTCTGTTCTCTGTTAAATTGTAGAAGTTCAGATGCTGTGTCTGATGGGATTTTAATTGACAGGTTTTTACCGGTCAAATACTGGTAACAGCTGTTTGCAGCCCTTGATAGAACCAATATAGAAGATTTCAATAGAAGCAACTGCAGCATGAAGATTTCTCGTTCTAATGATATTCACATCATTGAGACACCGGTAATAAGTATTCATGAGTAATTTTTGCTGAAATAGCCTGCAGGGTGTCTTAATAGGACATTAGTGGACTGGCTCAATTAATTCAGCTGCAGACTGGCACCCTGTTTCGGCTGCACCACCCAGATAACTTCACACCAAACGAAGTTGTATGTCAGGAAATGTTCCGACAGAACCTCACTTGTGTGCTACGCACGGCTCACCAAAAACACGCCCCAGTTTCCAAACGGAACAGCGTCTTCCTGCCGGCCTCTGTCCTGTCCCTCAGCACCTCACAAACACAGGAAACCACGTGAACCCGGGGCTTAAAACCACAGAGAGGGCAAACAAAAGGACATCACAACAAGAAAACAAATTCAGTGCATTGAAACTGCCTGTATGAGTGCTTTATTCTGAGGGTCCACTATAAACGTTCCTTTAAGTTGCATTTCTTCAGTAGTGGACTAAGTGTACTACAAGAACATAAGTGAAAGTAAGGGTGCCGTTGGTAGTAAGTCCTCTATTTATATTTTTCACTTGAAAGGAACCCCAACTAGTAAGATGTTTTGGCCTAAAATTGGTTTAAATATGCCAAAATATTAACATATTGTGTACAAAAGGCTATTTTATTCATTATAAAAATAGAAAAAGTCTTGTTACTCACAGGTTGCTATTATACTTATTGTTTAGGTCATGACCTCAGATAGTTGCAAGGGATTGTAAATTTGCTGTGGAGCACTGAGCGAGTCCTGATTCAGTAAAACAGCTGTTGTTCAGCCTTTTCTGTTTGAGGCAGAGCAAGACAATACCCAAGACGGAAACACTGATGTACGCTGTATTGGCTGCCGGAGGATAGATTAAGTCAAATGAATAAAATTTATGAACCAGACAGCCATGGGAGTGTGTGGGGCAAAATGAATGGTGTCTGTGCAGCAACTGATCGCCTGTGCTAACAGAGGCAGAGATACACTATCGTTCTTGCTGAACACACTGACACAGATTTTACATCATGTACAGCCTCTAATGCGGGTCTATACTGGATCTGATAGGGAATGAAGTCATCGCAATACAGATACTTTTCACCTGCCCGATTTTGCCGGATCGGTTATCCATGGCTTCATTAGCTATATTAGCAGAGCTGACTAGCATGTAGATCCACATGACTAGCAGATCATTTACCCAAAAATACATTGTGTGTCTGAAGCAATGATGACGTTCATATGTAAAAAAAAAAAAAAAAGATTTGTGTAGAGGGTTCTTTCTGTTGTGGAGTTAGCAGGTTCTTCCTGTGTCTGCATGGGTTTATGCTGGGTATTCTGGTTCCCTCCCACAGGCTTGAGCTTGTGAACTGAGAATGCAAATTTGCCTCTAGGTGTGTGTGTGTGCATTAGTGTGTTTGTGTGTTTGCCCTGCGATGGACCAGAGACTAAACCCTTCACCCTGTGAGCGCTAGGACAGGCTTCAGCACCTCCTGTGACCCTGGTTAAGGATAAGCAGCTCAGATGGATTGATGGATGAATAGATTAATTCTTTTGTATCTTTTTAATTTGATATTTTAATAGTTTAAGATTTTTATCATCAAGTCTGGTTCTAATGACCCAGGATTTCTCCTCTTGCATCTTCAATTTAGCAAATGGATACAGTTTCACTCCTGGGATACATGATCTTCCAAAGATAAAGGAAAATCAGGTTTTTACCTCACAATTGGCAGAAAAAGAAGAGTTAAAAGTTAAATATTTTATGATGAATTGTAATAGAATGAAAGTAAAAGTGAATTGAATGTATTAAGTATGTGTACTTAAGTACTGCAACATTTAATTAATTGCCTACTCAGTTTGGCTTAACCTTCTCTTAACCAGAAGCCTACTACATTTACACTGAAACCCTGACCTTAACCTGAACCCAGAACATGAACTTGACCCTTCAGCATAGTTGTAATTGACCCTAACACTTGATAATCGACTCAAACTGAGATTCAGCTGATACTTTGAGCATTTTTATATAAGAGAAGGGACTGTTAACGTAAAGCATGACCTTAAGAGAATTAAAAAATTTTTTTGAATACTTTATTTATCCCGGAGGAAATTGTTTCTCTGCATTTAACCCATTCATCACTGGTGAAACAGTGGGCTGCCGTCAATGAGTCGCCCGGGGAGCAGTGTGGGGTTAGGTACCTTGCTCAAGGTACCTCAGCTGTGACACCAGCAGTTGGGATTTAAACCCCAATCCTCTGATTACAGGGCCAACGCCCTAACCACTAGGCCATCCAGCTGCCCATAATACTATGATTGTTGCATGTGATCCAGTCAAGACATACCCACAGGCTGTTACATTTTGATCTTATCAACAGTAGTTGCTAGCTTGGCATATCTCTATCCATTCATACTCAGCTGCTAAAGATAAAGATGCAAGACTGAGTCACGAGAAGATGCAAAAGCATATACGATGTTGACTGGTCTCAGTCACTTGTTCCACTGGCTTTTGACTTTTTTCACAGTGCTCTTGTGCACATAGTTGAATTGGAATTGCACGAGGGAGGGAGAGAGAGGGTGGTGAAGTGTGAACATGTGACCAGGTGCTCCTGACCTCCTGACTCTCGTCATAATGACTGAACTGTTCCCAAGCCTCAACTTCGCAGTTCTGGTGGATTATTGAGCCTTTCAGCCTCTGCAAGGTGTACAGGGGGACTAAAGTCAGGAGAAAACATCTGTAAACTCATTCATTGGCAAGTGTGTGTGTTTGTGTGTGCCTGCGTGAGTTAAAGTGCCTGATTATTTATTATTTCAGCCTCTCTTGTTCCTTGCTGCAAGCGTGTTACATGTTTGTGTATGTCTTTGGAGCTGTGACAGGAGATGATTGTCCTTTAGTGCACACCCAGCCAGTTTAGTGCTTAGCTATTGTATTGTGGAGATAAGGGACTTGCTGTACATTATGCAGTCAGAGTTTAGAGTTAAACTGTAGCGGATTGGCAGAGCATACACAAGGAAAAGCCTTAGGCTTCGGTATAAGTCGGGATGGTGCCGCTGGAAACGTGTGTCACATCATGCATTCTAATCACATGCTGGTGTGTTTCCTGTGACAAAGCTGACGGGGCAGCAGCTCTGGGGGGAAAAGAGTAACGGCACGTGTGCTTTTTGTTTCTCGATGAGTAAAGACGTGTGACCTTGTGAATTGGGATTTTGCCGTAAGCGGTTCTGCTTTGCAGCTCGAATCAGCTATACTGCTGGAAGTTCTGACACTTGGCAACAGGTGCTGGCAAGACTGGTGTGGTGGTGATTTTCAAGGATTGTGTTGAACATCACAAGAAAGAGAGACAGAGACAGAGAGAGAGAGAGTGTGTGTGTGTGTGTGTGTGTGTGTGTGTGTGTGTGTGTGCGTGCGTGTGCATGAGTGTGTTTATCACAGTTCCTTCTCTAATGCTTCCCAGCAGAACTGGAGATGCACTCCAGGAAGCTGGATTCTGCAAGTGAGTGAATTATGACCTGTTTGGTAACAAAGTCTGGCTCAATATATGTACACGATATCGAGGGCTGAAAATATATAAATATATTTCTGGTGTTCCCGTTTCTTGGCTTTTGTATGCTCCTTGTATCTTTTCCCGTTTTCTTGTCTATTTTGTTGTTTACATTTTATGTGCCTTTGTTCACCTTATCAATGTGAGTCTGTTGTTATTTTGCTCTTAACCCCACCTTAGCCGAGCCTCGGCGTTATCCTGCTCACCTGTGTCTTGTTACTTTCTCCTCCCCTGCCCAGGTGTTATAAATATAATGTATATATACTCCCTTGGTTCCAGTCTGTGTTGATGGATTCTTTGTATATCACACTGTAGTGTACCGGCTGACTCTGTTTTTGTAATGGTCCTGTTAGATACCTTGTTTGTGCTTGACTTTGGTTAATTTTCTAGGTTCTCATGTTTAGTTATGTTTAGTATTGTACTTTATTCATTTTCTTCAGTGTTTTGCTGTGCCCTTTTTTGTTGACCTTGGTTCTGAGTTGACATCCAAGCTGTTTCCACACATGTTCGATTAGAGAAAGATCGGGGGACCTGGCTGGCCGTGGGAGGACCTCAACATGGCGTAGGCAGTCCATAGACACGCGTGCTGTGCGTGGACTGGCGTTGTCTTGTAGAAAGACTGTATCAGGGTGCTGTCTCAGGAGGGGACACAGGACGTCACTTATGTCACTGTGCCATCATACTCCCCCAAATCACTACCAGAGATGACCAGAAGTCATGCCCTATGGCCCCTCACAAAATAATGCCAGGAGCAACGTTGGTGTGTCTCTCCACAACATTGGCATGTTCGGTCCTCTCGCCATGGCGCTACCATAAGCACTATATAAACAATATGGTATGATGCCACTTGTCATCAGTCCATGACTCCCGGTGATGGCACCACTCCAAATGCAGCCTACACATGGGACAGTGAACCTGTGGTCCAGCTGATACCAGATGCACAATGTCATGACATGGTGTGATGTAGAGAGTCCAGTACCCGTGTCTGGATGGCAGGTGCAGGTATCATGGTGTTCTGTAATGCTTGGTGCACAATACGATGATCCTCCCTTGGTGTGGTCTGTCATGTACCACTGTGACATCTGTACACCCCACATGCTGGGCAGTTGCACAATATAACCACCCAGCCTAATGCAAACCCACAATGCGACCCCTACCAAACTCAGTTAAGTGCTGGTAATGTGGTCTAATGCATCTATGAGGCATCCTCTGTGTCTGGTGCTTAGACACGTCAACTGCTTACAAATCAAAGCATTTATGTACCCATCACTGGTGTGCACGTGTACAAAATGACATCCAATGTGGACCATTACTTCTAGGGGCTTAGCTTTTTTTGTCACTGAATATGTACATTGATCTGGGAAAAATAAGTAACAGGCAAAGTGTACTGTGCTACCTTAATAGTATATGGTCTGTTAAAGAAAGCTGGAAAAAATGTGTTCTCCAGAGAGTTGTGAAACTGATGCCAGAGAAAAGTAAGGACAAAGTACGGATATACTTAATAACAGTTAGTATATAAATAGTGTCAACTAACAGCTAGAAAAATGACAACGACTGCAAAAATTGCCATATATTATTAGTGTGCAAATGATACATATTTTTAAAAGACATAAAAAATTGGTATAAGACAAGACTGATAAAGAAAACAAACTGCCTGTAGGCAAAGAAGTTTCAGTATTAGCCTTCCTAAAAATCTTTATAAGGAATGATGGGAAGGGATTTTTTAAAAAGTAAGAATTAGGCTGTTACTTTCAGTGTTGCAAAGTCTTTGGCATCAACTGTATCTTAGTAATTAACATCAGATATTCATGCATTCAATTGTTTTTCATTCAAAATAATGGGAGCTCTCCAGAGTCTTCTGCTTAATACTGTTATCTGTGATTAGAAGTGCAAAGTCAGTGGAAAATGAATGATGGCATTCACTGGCAAATTGCTTGAGCTGGTGATTTTTATCTCATGTTATCTTTGTGGAGTGTGTTATTTCTGATTTGAAGGTTTACTTCTTCCTTCCTCACACTCTCTCTCTCTCTCTCTCTCTCTATTTCCAAAAATAGTGTTGAGGAGGAGACTCAGGCTTCAGAGTCGAGCCCCTTCTCAGACAGCAGTAAGGTGCCCTACACCCACCGCTCGGATCGCTACAACGACGGCAGCTGTGGCCCCCCCGGCTCCCGGGGGCCGGTGGTGGCCCCCCCAAGCCCGGCTAGCCTCGCCTGGGCCCAGCGCACCCGCAACCAGCCAGCAAGCTTGGCCTTACGCAAGCAGGAGGAGGAGGAGAACAAGCGGTGCAAGGCTCTATCAGACAGCTATGAGCTCTCCACAGACCTGCAGGACAAGAAGGTACAGAGCTTGTTTCACATGACATGTTTGAGTAAACTACTCATTAAAGTTTCTTTATTTTAACAATTTTCAAGTTTGAGAACACATCAAAATATAAAATAACATGGAATTATGCAGTTACCCAAAAAAAATTTCTTCAATGTAGCTCCCCGTTGACTTATTTCAGCTTTACGTATTCAAGTGGTTCTCAGAAGTGGGGCCTAATTTATGAAAGATACTAAGAAATCTTCATTTGTTCATGAATTGTTTGTAAAAAATCTGTGTATATCTGAAATTATGTGCATGAAATTATCATAGAACTAAACGCATGTGGACAAGCTTTTTGTCTCTGTACTTGTGTATAGATTTGACTGATTTGTAAATGGCTATTACAGCATGTTAACTTCTACAGACTTTCTAAACAGGCTCAACGGACCTTTTTGTACATATAAGAAAGAACACAAGTACATGAATTTTGCAGAAAAGAACGTATATGTGTATATATATA
>JBBJLS010000016.1:3097765-3112450 GCA_037577275.1 Bryconaethiops microstoma
CACATACATACATACATACATACATACATATATATATATATAAAAAAGGGCTCTGAGAAAACAATGCTGAACTTAATATTCATGCATTCATTATCCAGTATCATTAGGAGTCTTGCCCAAGGACTCTTATTGATGTAGTGTGGTGTATTTATTGGCTGGGCGAAATCAAACCCCATTCTCCTGTTTGGAGGGCAGTGGTATTACCTACTAGGCAGCACCATCTGCAATAATTGCTCAAGAGACACTCATTATATACACAACTGGTCAAAAGTTTTTTCATATAATTAAATGAAACAACAAACTGACCTGAATTGTGCTTTATGTCCCGTTAAAGGTGGAAATGCTGGAGCGAAAGTATGGCGGCTACTTCCTGAGCAGACGAGCGGCCCGTACCATCCAGACCGCGTTCCGCCAGTATCGCATGAACAAGAACTTTGAGCGTCTGCGAAGCTCAGCCTCTGAGAGCCGCATGACACGCCGCATCATCCTGTCCAACATGCGCATGCAGTACTCTTTTGATGATCGACAGCCTCAGGCACAGCCTCAGACCCACCACAGCCCAGGGATGGGCCCTCCACACTCGCCTGACCTTGAGCCCAGACCGCCTGCTCGCCCAGGCAACTACACCCATCTTGAGGACTCCTTTTCCAAACAGGTAATAGTCTCTTTCTCCCGCTCAAATCTCTTACAAACAAGTAGCTGGTGGGACATAGCCTTTTGACTACAATAATACACTTAACTTTAGATATATGGCAAAATGTCTTACAGTATCATCTCCCAATTATTGATTAGCAATTTATTTGTATATGCATTTGGTCAGTCAAGGTGACTTACTTTTTAAAGTTAAAATACTGTTTACAATACTGCACATTCTGTATAAAACACAACATTCATGCTGCTACAAACTGCACAATTATATTTATTGCTGTTCTAAAATTGCACAATCATTTATTGCTGTTCTAAAATTGCACAATCATTTATTGCTGTTCTGCATTTTTTTGCACATGTAAACTCTGTTCTGCATCTTTGCCCATCTTTGCTGCTAGAAGTACAGTATTTATACTGTATTTATCCTCAGTGTAGCCATTGTCAATTGCACTGAACATTGTCTTGTCTCATTTAGTTGTATTGTTGCTCTTGTGTTTTGTCCTGTTTGCACTTGTGTTTTGTTTTTGTGCTGCTCTGTTCTTGTGTTGCACCATGGTCCTGGAGGAACATTGTTTCGTTTTAACTATGTATTGTGTGTATGTGGTAGAAATGACAATAAAAACCTACTTGACTACTTGATTTGACTACAGTGTAGGTACAGTCTGAACTTACTGTTACAGATTGTAGTGCACCTGTTTGTCTACATTTGTTAGCCCCCCTTTTCCCCATTCTTCAGTGGTCAGGATCCCCACAGGACCACCAGTGAGCCGGTATTGTTTGGGTAGCTGATCATTCTTAGAACAGCTGTGACGTGTGTGTTTGTGATTGAGCAGTAGATCACACTCAACAGTGCTTCCACAGTTTTTAAAATTACTCTCCAGTCTATTAAACACATCTAACCTGTTAGTTCAACTTAAAGACGAAAAGTTTTACTGTGCTGAAAATAATCCTCCAGCCAAATAATACCTGCTCACTGATGGTCCTGTGAGGATCCTGAACATTACTGAATAGGGTAAACAAGGGCTAACATGATTCAGAGAAACAAATGTACAGTCTGCAAACTACAAAGAACCAATAAAATGGACAGCTACAAGGTAGGTGTACCTAACAAAGTGACTTGTCAGACAATAATAATGATAAACTCGATACATTTCTGTGAAAAAATGTGAAGTGTAATTGCATGGTTGCTGTAAAAACCAGTGCTTGGAGACGCCTAAACATTAGTTGTATTGGCAAAAAACATTTCTTTTATACCGCTGAACCATTGAGGGGGTGTTTACTTGCTGGCCATTTACGATTATGGAAGGCTGAACACAGATCAAAAATAAGAATATATGTGTACTACACCAGATATTAATGGATGTCAATGTCTCAATAAAAACTGTAGGAGGAGAAGATGTGCCAAATTCCAGCTATAAAAAGAATAATTAAAAAATTAAACTTAATAAGAAAAATAGGATAAAATAAAACACAAAATATATATGTATTGAAAATAGTTAACCATGGATTAAAGTTTTCCATAGATTAAAGAGTGCACTAAAGGTTAATAATGAGATTGATGCAGATCTGAAGGAGAAAAAAAAAAGAGAGAGAGAGCTTGTAGTTCTGTTCCAACTTACCCTGTTAACTTTAGATCCTCTGACAGTGTTGTATCAGCTCTTTACTGTATGTGTTTGCATCATTACCGACTATAAGTACCTAGTTCTTATGGCGATGTTGTGCAATTTCTGTTTATTTTCAGAAAGACGCTAGATTAGCCTGTACACTGCTAATAACGGTAGTAAGCTAAAGAGAAAGTAAAGGGGCTAACTGTTCATGGCTCTGCTGTATATTCAGGCACTTTGCTCTTGTTTGAGGATTGTGTTCAGATTAACAAAACTTACTTGAGTCCTGAACGTATTGAATAATTACAGTTTATCGTTCTAGTTTTACACTAAGCATTTGGCCCATTTAGCATCTGTTTGACATAAGCACAGTAGTAGTGCCTTCCTTTATTTGTTACAGAACCACATATCATACATTATCCTTACATGTGCAAGTTTAAATGAGCATTAAACATCCTTTGAACGCTACACTGCCGGACCGGAGTCCTGACTGACATCCCACAGTGATTGTTGTCCTCCTGCAGTAGATCTGTACAGTTTGGGGGAGTGTGCCCCCCCCTCCACAATCGAAATATAACGTATTTATGACGGAAAACAGTGAAGAAAGCCCTTTGCATAAATAGATAAAGAAGCCAAAACTCCGAAGCTCAAGATTCAGGACAGTGGCTCCGGTGTTGCAAGTGCTGCAAGAGCTTATGCTCCGTTAAAAATAAATAACAGCAGTTTTGGAGTCCGTTTTCTTGCTGTTAACAATGAGATGCTGCTCTAAATTTCCCTTATTTTGGGTCGGGATCTTGGGAAAAATCCCTTATTTTCAATGTTGAAAATTGACAGGTATGGCCTAAATGCATGCCTAAAGTAGGCTGGAGCGTCACGCTTTGTAAGCAACAGTCTAAAGTATGCAGTCTCCTTTAAAATTAGTTTAGGCTATTTGTAAATGTGGCTATATAAACAGTCCGTAAAGCCATATTTTATTGCATCACATTTGCTTTTAGTTTTGGCAGCATGGAGGCACTTCTATTAAAGGAAGGCACAGATTGAAAATTGGATGCATGGCCAAGGTGGTATGGGCCCATGACATGGAGCATTTGGTTTTAAATAAATAAATAAACATTTCAGTTAGATGATTTTTTTTTTTTTTGCTTTAATCCATTAATTAACAAGTATTTTGTTAACAGGTTAAATACCAAAGTGGGGACCAAGGTTGGGAAGGACTGCGGTAGAGTCTTAAAGTTAATAAGTGATATCATTCATGATATTTTATGCTTTAGGTTAAGTCCTTGGCCGATTCCATTGACGATGCCCTGACATGCCGGCCTTCCAGAGAGGACTCTCAGGAGGGTATTGGGGACAGCAGTGGTGTGGTGGACGACTTTGGTGAATGCATCTGGAGCAGCAGCAGTCACCCATCCCTTCGCCGAGGTATGGCCGACCGGGACCGGAGTGGTGGGGGAGGCGGCCTGAGCATGCATGAGGATAGCACAGCCACATCGTACAGTGATGTCACCCTCTACATGGACGATGGCCTGCCGTCTTCGCCACTCTCACTGGACCGAGCCCCAAGCAGCACGGACACAGAGTTCTGGGGCGGCGGCGGGGGGAGCAGTGGGGTCGGAGGGCGAGAGGACAGCCGTGACACAGAAGGAGGAGGAAGCAGCAACAGTCGTCGAAGCACACCTTGCACAGAGTGCCGTGACTACCGCCTTCGAGGGGCGCACTTGCCCCTGCTCACCATCGAACCACCCAGCGACAGCTCAGTGGACATGAGTGACCGCTCGGACCGTGGCTCCCTCGGCAGGCAGTTAGTGTACGAGCAGGACTCATCCGGAGGCTCCCCACAAGGGACACTGAAACACAACCCCAACGCTCGCTCTGCAACCTCCACTACAGCGCAAGGCCAGACACGTCCAGTCAGTCGCCCATTGCCCTCGCACATCCCCCACCACGTAGCACACCACCATCACCACCACCATCACCACCATCATCATCAGTACCCCGACACACCATCGTCTTCTTCCTCACCCCAGCAGCCCCCAACCACGCCGCTCTCTTCCTCCTCTTCTGCCCCTTTGCCCCCCGGTGGCCTGGATCAGCAATGCTGCTCGGACGGTGACAATGACTCGCTAAATTCTACCACTAACTCTAATGAGACCATCAACTGCAGCTCAGGCTCTTCATCCAGGGACAGCCTGAGGGAGCCACTGCCACCTCTGGGTAAGCAGACCTACCAGAGGGAGAGTCGTCATAGTTGGGACTCACCCGCCTTCAACAACGATGTGATGCAGAGGAGGCAGTACCGCATTGGTCTCAACCTCTTCAACAAGTGAGCAAAAATATTCTCTGTCCTATTCGCACGGCTACTGTTAGATCAACAAAGAAGATCCCCAGATATAAGTTGTCCAGAACATGTAGGGGAAAGCGTTGCACTCTTAAAATTCATATACAAAATTCTGAAATTATTGACAATGTGCAATAAACCTCACATAAAATGACCTTTTTACTTTAAGCAATAAAACAACTAAATATGGATAAGATAGCTAATGTGTGTTTGTCGACATATAGAGTCATTTTATATTGATTAGATTCATTGAAAAATTAGGAAAGCATTTTTGTCACACCTTCCTGTGTGATGATTACTCTTTAGTCAGTCCTCATGGTGCACTAATGTGACCTGCCCTACTGTGTATTGTGTCTCTCCGAACCACAGGAAACCAGAGAAAGGCATACAGTACTTGATAGAGCGTGGCTTTGTATCGGACACACCAGTTGGCATCGCACGCTTCATTCTGGAGAGGAAGGGCTTGAGCCGGCAGATGATCGGAGAGTTCCTGGGCAACAGACAGAAGCAGTTCAACAAGGACGTTCTTGAGTGAGTCTACTGGCAACAGAAAAGCCTTTTTTCAAATAAACCAATAAAAAAAAGAAAGTGTCTACAGAAAATTTCCACTGAAATAGTGCAGCGTGCTTTTCAAAAATGCATGGTGGATGTATTGTTCACAAGTGCTGCAGATGTGAGCAGCTATTCACATTATATTCATGCCATCTCTCTTGTGTTTCAGTTGTGTGGTCGATGAGATGGATTTTTCTGGAATGGATCTAGATGATGCTCTCAGGAAATTTCAAGCCCAGATCAAAGTGCAAGGAGAGGCTCAAAAAGTAGAACGACTCATCGAGGCTTTCAGGTTGGGAGTGTTTGTGGGATAATCAGCACCACTTATAATGCAATTTGTAGACATTTAGAATATTTCTACCTCTCAAGTTTTTGGTAGTAGTGCAGTTTTACTGTAATGTGCGGTATTTATTTAATGCAATATTTCTCTTTCACTTTCTTTCTCTCCCAGTCAGAGATACTGTGTGTGTAACCCTGTACTGGTGCGGCAGTTTCAGAATCCTGATACTATCTTCATTCTGGCCTTTGCCATCATCCTCCTCAACACAGACATGTACAGCCCCAGTGTCAAAGCGGATAGGAAGATGAAGTTGGATGATTTCATCAAGAACCTGCGGGGTAGGATTCCAAACACAACTGCACACACTCACACTCTCTCACATCACCACATAGACACACCTTTTTGGTTATCTGCTTGCATAGTTCAGTTCAGTTTATTTATCTCAAACAAATCATCTTCCACTATATCTAACAATGGATGAAAACTATTTACATATGGCTAATGTGCCCCTGGCAGCCTTCATTCATCATTAGCAGTATTTGCAAGTATCCCGTAAAGTGTAATCTGGTGTAACTCTGCATCACTCTACATTCAGCTGCAATTCAGAGACAAGTGGATTATCTCTTCCCCCACAGGGGTCGACAATGGGCAGGATATCCCGCGTGACCTGCTGGTTGGGATCTATCAGCGCATTCAGAAGTGGGAGTTGAGGACCAATGATGACCACGTGTCCCAGGTCCAGGCTGTAGAGAGAGTCATTGTGGGCAAGAAACCAGTGAGTATATGTTTTATTTTTCCCCTAGGAAAACCATGCAAAAGATTTAATAGATGACATAAGGTTTTTTCTGTGCAGTTATTCATTGTGATCTCGGGATTTTTTTTAATGTCACACAACTGTCCTTGTACAGGTCCTGTCTCTTCCTCATCGTAGGCTGGTGTGCTGCTGCCAGCTTTATGAAGTTCCAGACCTCAACCGCCCCCAGCGGACAGGGGTCCACCAGAGAGAGGTCTTCCTCTTCAATGACTTGCTTGTGGTATGCGCAACAATTACCCTGTTGTCATGACAACCACACTCATCAAGAGCAAGCGCATGTATTTTCCTCAAAAGTGCAGCTTCGCTCATTCATTTCTTCTTGCTGTTGATCTGACAGGTTACAAAGATCTTCCAGAAGAAGAAAACCTCAGTGACGTACAGCTTCCGGCAATCTTTCCCACTGGTGGAGATGCAGGTTCACATGTTCCAGAACTCCTGTAAGATGTAGCTTATATATTCAAGTATTGGCTTCAGTCAAAAAGTCAGAATAATAAATACTCAGAATAATAAATGCAAGCTTCAAAGTCAAACGATTTTTAAAATGATGAAAAACGAGGCTTTTACATTTCTTGTATTGCTCTTTCTTTTTTTTTACCTATACTACCACGTCTCTCAGACTACCCTCATGGTGTCAGACTAACGTCAGCGATCCCGGGCGGAGAACGCAAGGTGCTGATTGTGTTCAACGCACCGAGTTTGCAGGACCGCACACGCTTTGTCAGTGACCTAAGAGAGAGCATTGCTGAGGTGCAAGAGATGGAGAAATATAGAGTGGAGTGTGAGTACAGCCCCCTCTGCTGGTCCCTGTTGTGAATCACACCGTCCTTGTTTTGTCTTATGAATAAGTTATTAGGATAAAATGTTTCATTATAGCGTTTGTAATGCCTTTACTAACTTGCTTTTACAAAAATACTAAATATCACATTTTTAATGCTCAGTATAATATCATCACATATAGTCTGACAAATTAGCATAAATAATATTATGAAGCCTGTCTTAAAACATGTAAACATTAAATCTAATTTATGCGGTTTTATCCTAACCCTAAATGTAGGTGATGACGTGCAGAGTTTTCTTCGTTGTTTTGCTCTTGAGCCACAAAATTTATTAATGTAGCAATTGATGGCAGCTTATATCAAACCAAAGATACATTTAAAACACATCTTCCATTGTGATGCTAGAGCAATCATCCTAAACTTGGGGCCTATCAGTTTGGAAGATGACGGGATAATTGTCAAAAAGAGGGCAAAGGTTTATGTTTTGATAACCTCACAATTTTTACCAAAAAAAAAAGTAAACATAATTTAGAGAATGATATCTCCTAAACCAGTGATATCACACTCTCATTATAAGCTAAAACCGAATGACTACATGACTAGAGTGACGCATGCGCTTGTATTAAAAAAGTCTCTACCAGGCACAGTTAGTGGTGCTGTGTTGCAGTAATAAGCAAAGCAGCTAACCTAAATGCTAACTTTGTCTCCTCTTATTTGTATTATGTGATGCACGATAGTGTCTGTTGTTGACAAACACATAAGGCGTCATCCTGTACTTTTGTCCTTTTTATGTGGTGACTTACAGTAGTGTTTAGATGTTTATGAACTGTTTTATATGAGCAGATTTTCATACAAATAGACAAAAATAAGTCGCCTAAACAACCAAACAAAAATATACTTGGTAATTTATTCAATGAGGAAAATTATCTAATGTAACATATCTGTGAGTAGCAGTATGAAGTCACAAATTGGGTACGCATTTGCGCTGTGAAGACTGAAAACGGGCTTGCGTACCACTTATGTCAATCCCTGATTATGACCTTAACTCAATAGAAATTTTGTAGAAAGAGACGTTCCTGTGAGGGAAAACCTATTTACATTACAGAGTTGTTTTGTACGGAGAAATGGTTTAAAATCAGCCAAGGTGATGTGCAGGACTAATCGACAGTGCAAGAAGTGTGATGTACCAGATACTGAAAGCAAAGGATTACATACTTTTGCCGCTCACAGATATGTAACATGGATAATTTTCCTCAATGAATAAATGGCCCTGTATAATATTTTTGGCTCATTTATTCTCTTTACTTTAAGGACTTGTTTGAAAATCTGATGATGTTTCAGGTCTATATTTATGTAGAAATTTAGAACATTCTAAATGGTTCACAAACTTTCATGCACCACTGTATGGCTGAATAGTTACTCTACTCTCATGACTCCAGAGCAAAACAGGAAAATAAAAGAAGTTAACATATTTTATGAAAATTTTCACCAGAGCGCTTTTGTAATATTGCAGTCATAACGAGTGTAATTGCATTGTAATGCTTGACCACTTTCTACACTGCACTCTTTAATGTTTTGCTGGGCTTCTTTTCTATCTGCAGCGGAGCTAGAGAAGCAGAAAGGCGTGATGCGGCCCAGCTTGTTGAGCAGCAGTGTGGTGGGTGGAGGTGTGGGTGGGGTCAAGAGTGAGGTGGTAAATGGCTCTATAGGAAGACCCAGTCTGGATGACAACTACTCACCGGGAGAGGGCCTTAAACGCACTGCTCTCAGCTCCTCACTGAGGGACCTGTCTGATTCAGGTGAGACGCACAGTCAAACACACACTCACAATACCAAATGCACACAGTTACATAGCTGTACAGTCACTTCTGAATGCCTTTATACACACTGCAGTGAAACACTAGACACACTTGTACAAATATGTCTACAACCAATGATTTAAGAAACTAAACTTTCCACAAACCCTATACCAACATGATACATTTACACGGACACTTTCAAAACTAGCCACACACGTGCAAACTTAATCACTATTTGTATGGGATTCGTTTTAAATAGGGAGGGGGGATAATGTTAATTCTATTGCTATTTCTCATTTAGAGTTCTAGTCCTGTTTGAATTCGCTATGCTAGTACATTTAATGGTCTGTAGACTTCCACTAGAGTGAAGATTCCAGTGCTTTAATTTCTGTAAAACAAACCATAGAAATAACCCTGTTATGTTGATATTATGCAATTTGATATGTCATTCTGTGAAAAAGAAGTTTTATTAAGTGCAGATTGAAGCGTTAACCTGTTTTCGTTGTCGTCCTACCTCGTGTACAATTTGAAACATTCAAACAAATCCCATCCAAGTAGTACTATACACAAATAATTCCTCACTCCCATGCTGAAATGCTTGACATGTCCTGATTGGGTGCAGGGAAACGCGGTCGCAGAAACAGCGTTGGTTCCCTTGACAGTACAATGGAAGTAAGTCTGAGTGGAGCAGAGGTCTGTATCTTTAGCTTTCGCCCAAAAACCCATCACCAAAGTGACCACCACCCCACCCACCTCGCATGTCTGCCTGGAGAACATTCCCTCTCGCCACCTTAAAAAAAAAGAAAAGAAAAGAATAAAAGAAGACCCTGCCTTGCATGTGTTTTACCATTCTCCTCAGATACAGAGCCATAACTATGCATCTATGTACCCTATGCCTGTATATGCACGGTAATAAGCTCCCTGCTAGTGCATCAGAATGATGTTTTACCATACATGTGCTCAGAGGCAGAGGAGAAGCTGTTTCCCTTTGAATCCCTGTGGTTGTGTGAGCCCTTAAATATTTGATATGTTAATGAATGGGTTTGCTATTTTTGGTGTTTAATTTGCAAGTAGGCTTGTCACAATTATTTCAGAATTGGCTGATCGCAGTTATTTCAGCTGACTACAGTTATGGTCCAGAGTTGTTAGGTTTTACAATCACATGTTTACATCATGACAAATGGAATGTGAATTGGGTGGATTTTCATCAGCTGGATTAAGGCCATTTCAACAGAAAGCGCCATTATTGAGACATCTCATGGGTCTCATGAATTCAGTTCTTACTCTGACTACTGTAATAACAAATTTAATGTGCAGCAGTGAGTACTGTTTGTTTATTTGAGTGGAAGCAGTGTCGGTCATGATTTGCCAGCTACTAAGTATCAACAGCTAAAGCTTTGGTCACTTCAGGCTTGTGCTTTGATAGTTGCATTTAAAAATATAATTGCTAATTATTATAAATTATAATATGGCAATTAATAGTCAAATAAGTTCATGTTTGTGACAGGCCTATTGTAAAAATGTCTTCATGCATGAACAACAAGCATTAGTTGTTTTTAGTGCACATTTTGTTCTGAATTTCTTGTGATCCTGCATCTGCATCTGTGGTGCTGTTTTTGTTCTTAACCACCAGTGTATATTACTGTATCATAAAGAAAATATGTTCCATGACTCTAATCAACTCACCTGTTTCTCCTCCCCTGTCCTACAAACTTGTCATACTGCCTCTGCTTTTGCCACTCTTTCCTTATTTTTCTGAACTTCTCATTACTGCTTTGCGCTCTTATCCTTTCATTACCCCTTTCCCTTTCTGTTTCCATCCCTGCTCTGTATCTCTGCGTGGGCAACCCTTTCCTCCCGCTTTCTTTGTGATCCCTACCCTCCGAACCCTCTTGGTTTTCCTGCCTCTTCTCCTCTCGCCCTCTTCCTGCTCTTCCTCCTCTCCCCCCACTCTCTTTGTCTTAGGGTTCCATCATTAGCAGTCCACGGCCTCACCAGCGTTACCCAGTAGCCACTGTGCTCCCGGGATGCTATGGAGCCGAAGAGTACCGGCCTCACCGCCCCATCCTGAGCCCCGGAGTGGGGGTGGGGGGTGGGCCGGGGCAACAGCAACAACACACCACACCTGCGGGGGCTGGCGGTGGGCCAGCCTCCAGCAGCAGCAGCAGCGAGAGAGGAGCCAGTGGGACGGGGAGTGGGACGAGCACTGCCGGCTCATTCCTGGGCTCCCTGTTTGGGGGCAAGCGGGCCAAAACACCGGGCCCCATTATCCCCCCGGGGCCACCCTACCCCGCCCCCGTGGCCCCACCGAGCACTGGAGGACCACCGCCCCTCTCCCCATCCCCGTGCTCAGCGGAAGCCGGGGGCCCTTCCAAGATCCAGGCACTGCACGCCCAGTACTGCCACACTACTACCAGCAGCAGTGTGGCTGGGCAGCAGCCTCCACCCCCTTACTACCATCCACACCAACGTTACCACGTGCAGAGTGCGCCGGCATCTGGACACCCGCACCAGCACCCCACGCTGCAGCGTGTCACCCTGCCGCGTCGTCCTCTCCCCAACCCCTCAGGGCACAACCCATACCCTCCACCGCCTTCCCAGCATGCTTTGCCGCAGGTTCGCTACGGGACTTTGGGACACATGGGCTCACCATGCGTCCCCCCGCCTCTCCCCCTTTCTCCTCACTCCCCACTCTCCCAACACCCACAGTTTGCCCTCTTCCACACGCAGCCTCTGCCCTCACACTCGGCCAGAGGGGGCGCCGTCAGCAAGCCTCCACTGACATTGTCGCATTCACAACCGCACCCACACGCACACTCCCACGTGGGACATACGCCCCACCCCGCCCATTTCATCTTCGCCAGCCCGCCCCCGGCCCCCACACAGCCGCCCCCACCCCCACCACCAGTTTCCGGGCCACCACTCGGCACTTCCCAACACGTGCCGCCGGCCGGCCCGTATCTGCCCCAGTATCCTCCACTACTCTCCTCCATCCCCCCTCCCCCCCCCCACTCCCCTTTACCCCCCCCTTCCTCCCCCCTTACCCCTCTTACGCCTCTCTCCCCTCTCCCCCCCCAGCACCCCGCCCCACCACCGCCACTGCCAGCCGGGCCACAAGCCTCGGCCCCCCAGGCCCCGGCGGGACAGAGTGGAGGAGCCGCACCTGGGGGGAGCGGTACGGTCGAACGGGCCAAATCCAAGCCTACCAACCGGATCAGCACGGTAGTGTGAGCAGGGCGAAGGGTGGGAAGGTGCGGGGATGGGGCTCACTACGAGGCCCCCTTGTGGTGGGAGGCGGGACATCAGAAAGGTTGGAAGAAGTGGGAGGGCGGTCGCGGACAGACAGCAAGAAGAAGCGCAACCTCCTGAGACTCTGCTACTTTCACCTGCGCTTCCCACAAGTGTAGAGGGAAATGGACACAGGAGATGGTGCACATGTACACACATTTACGAATACACAACAATTGTAAGACAAGGTCAGCTACCCTAAAGTGGAGTACCACCTCAGAAACTATAAAGAGGCACAGCTTACTTCAGTTGTAAGTTTGGAAGTTACTGACTTGGTGCCAACCAAAAAAATTCTTTCCTTCTTTGAGCTCCAAATATTTGACATAACCAGTTAACTACTATACACATATCCACTCATATACAGTGGGTGCATACACTGCCATACGAGAATGTATTCTCAGTGTCGGAACATCAGAAACACAAAGAGCTTATCTGAATCTTTTTCTTGATGTAGTTCAGGGAGAGTATACCATCATGGACAGACCTGTACTACACACACAGTGTACATTCAGTTACCTTCTCCACCTTCCAGTGTGACAGAACATGTGAAATGTGTTTCAACCATTAGCTGATAGCAGGTGCAAAACAATGTACGCAATAATGAGTCGATTATTTATTTGATGTTTGGCTTCTTGCTAAAGAAAGCAGCAAATGTTGGTGTTTTCCTGTGTAACACCATCTCATTAGAGAGCCATATTTGAAGAGACTACAGCGCTGCACATAATACTAATACACATTTTACCATTTCTCAAATACCAGTTCAATTTAAAGTGAATGTGTCCATAGAAAATCTCACCCACAGAAAATGACATCTCGCACATTGTCAAATGTTTTAGACCAGTTTTGATGAACCATTTAGACTGTTCTTTCAGCCTCAACACTCACCACCTTCATGTTACAGGCCTAACTGTTGTAATTCTTAGTGTTAGCTAGTAAATTTCAATGTTATGCGCTTGCCATTGAATAGGAATGCTGAGGGGATTGCTTTTTGACCAGAGTTTGAGAGTTTGGGCAGAACCAGGCAAAGTTGTAAGCTTGAAACGTAAGATGGAAGGAAAAATACCACAGATACTAATCACTAACATAGTAGTAGTAATACAACACCATATAATATAGTAATATATAACTTTGTGCAACTGTAAAGTAATCCAATACCTTTTCACATAAGTTTTTGCAAACTAGTAAACCAACTAGTTCTATCAACCCTACCTCTCCACTGCTCTCAGTCATAATAATAATAATAATAATAATAATAATAATAATAGTGATAATAATAGAAACCTTGGTTGTTACTTTATTAGCTGAGCAATTACTGCATTTCTAACTGTCCCAAACCTTGACTGTCAATATAGAAAGAACTTGACATCCAGATGAACACTAATTGTTCCATTATTAATGTTATTTAACAATTAACTGGCTAATGGAGCGGATTAACTCACTTGACACTGACATACTTCTGCTCACAAAGATCTCAAAATGCAGTTCTGACTGGCATTTGAGCCTCAGTGGGGTTCTTTTATTGCCCATAGTGCTGCGCCTGAGAAAAGATCCATTCAATTGACCCAATCCAGAGACTCCAACTCATGAGGGCTACTCACAAGCATTTGAAGGAAATGTTCCCGGAGGGGCGCGTCCTCTCCCACTGTTTCTCTTCTGTTTCGGTCTGTGCATATTTGAAATGCCTGTTTGTGTTAGTGCCAATCAAATGCATTCCACAGGGAATGCATTGCATCTTTGCATTTTTTGCTAAATTCTTTTTCTTTCATTTTTATTCTGACATATAAATGTTTACTATGAATATGTAACGTTATGTTGATTATTACATTATTTGATTATAAAGAGAACAGAGTAATACAGAGTAATATTGTATATAAACCCTCTCATAGAGCAGAGCATGGTGGAGAGTCTCTGAAATGTGACCTTACATGTTTTTTATAGACAATCTCACATGTCTTGACTGAATGTTACAGGTTTTATCCTGGTATTTATTTGACTATTTTGAGAATTTAGTTGATTTTTTTTTTTTTTCATGTAAGGTTTCCTATTTGGGTCAAAGCAGGACAGTTGAACATGGGAAGCATAAAACACAATTATTCTGAAATCCTTTTTTCTTTTTCCCTTTACCCAAGGAATAAGTTTGTATCAAGAGGTTAGTACAGCTATTAGTGCTGGACAAAGCGTTTAGTTTAAGTACTTTTCAAGTGTTCTTTTCAAGGGTTGCAGCATGCGATGGACTATATTTCTGCCACTAGACCATGTCAGCCCCAATTACAAATAAGAAATGAAGTGCATTAACAAAGTTTGAACTGAAAGAACCAGTCAAAAGATGAATCATTCCTCTACGCCTGCTGCGTACCCCACCCTGCTCCTCCCATGGATGTTATTGCATGAATGAAGAGTGTTCTATAAATACAATTGTACATAACATGATACTATGTTTTAATATTGACCAGGAAGCAAACAGAACTATTATTCAGGATTGTGTGTGTATGTGTGAATGTAATGCGTGTGTGAGAGTTTAACATTCAATGTAGGTGAATATTGCATATTTATTTTGTAAGCCTATATGAACGTGTAAAATAAATA
>JBBJLS010000016.1:3119574-3148472 GCA_037577275.1 Bryconaethiops microstoma
TGGCGTGTCTCTGTAGCAACAGGAAGAAAAAGAGACCCCACCTAGTGAGGACAGTAGTGGGTTTACTGAGTACGGGAGTGTGTGTGTGTGTGTGTGTGTGCTTCATCTGTTTTGTTTTTGGCTTTTATACTTACCATGCCTTAACAGGTGGTTCCTTAAAAATCACACACATTTAAGCAGTTATACTACATCACACACAACAAGAAACTGTAGGTTTTCTGACAGTGTAGTTTTTTCCAAAATGTCAGTAATTTTTATAAAAATCGCAAGTGGTCCGATTGGCTCCCTAACTGTGTTGCTTTTTAGTTGTGTGTATTTTGTAGAAAGATGTGTTATACAAGGATTAAATAACTCCATGGTCAGGTCATATATATGCTCCAACATAATGGCTATATGTGCAGAGTCATGTGTAATCGATCAGGTAAAGCTTAGAGGCTGTGAAAATAGATTTGCTGTGCAACAAATTGACAGACCATTACTTGGTGCTATTCTTTTATAACACCAGGTCAGTTTTATAACACCAGGTCATATTCATATTTATTTGTCTCAGTCCAGCTGATAAGTACAGCCGATTTACGTGATACATGTTTGACACATTGTGATCGTAATATCTAACTGTTGAAAGTGATCATTCAGCCTTAATAATTACATTAGCTGATGTAATAAGTGTGACAGGCCTACATACAAATCAAATAACCAAACGACATGCTTTGAGAAACCGCTTAAGATTCACCCTGACTGGTCGTCTTCTCTTTTGCAGGACTGGCAGCCACCCTTTGCTGTGGAGGTGGACAATTTTCGTTTCACGCCTCGTATCCAGAGACTTAATGAACTGGAGGTGTGTGTTGTTAGAGCTTTTGGATTCATCCTCCCCACTGATTACATTACGCATCACCCACATAAATAGCCTCCAGTGTTCAAATGTCACCTTCAATCATGTTGATTGGAATTTTTTTCTAATCTCTCTTTCTTTTGCGTTGTCAGGCTGAGACTAGAGTGAAGCTGAATTATCTAGACCGTATCGCCAAGTTCTGGGAGATCCAAGGGTCCTCCCTCAAAATCCCCAACATCGAGAGACGCATTCTAGATCTTTTCAGCTTGGCTAAGGTACTCTTGGTATAAGGTGTATTAAACATTATTACAGATCATACTCTTTTAGTTTTAGCTTATTCATTTGTAATCATGTTTAGATACATGTGTCAGTAGTTCTGAATTCATATCATTTTGGAGGCAAGTTCCCTAAAAGCACTATAGCAATAATATCATTGTAAAGGGGTAACATCATTGTAAAGGAGCAAATGTTTGTGTTCCTTCTTAAGGTTACCATGTATTAATATACCGTCAACTAATTTTATTGTGATGTTGGTTTTAACAATACACAGAAGCAGATTGTAGAAGGCTACAAAGTGGAAATGAGCCCTCCAACCAGTTAACATTTTTTTCTTACTAAGAGGAATTTTATTTGATGAGTGTGTCTGAGGTAGCCATGTATTTCAGAAAATGTATGTTAAATTTTGATTAATCAGTGTCTTCCTAAAGGAGTTAATCAGCAAAAAATGAAATATACACAAATATCCACTTTGCCTAGACATGGTCAGTTAGCTAAGACATTTGATGTCCCAATTTAACTTCTTTAGTTTAGAACTAGACTTATGAGGCTAACATTAATAACAAGCACTGAAAGTTCCCCATTGACTTATCTCAACCTGTTTAAACTGGATGCAGCTTTCCATTTAGGTGTCACAGGCTTTTGATAGGGTTTAGAACACCAAATAATTTCATGTAAACTATAAAAACAAATATAATGAAAACATATAGTCAAAAGCTGAAGACAGCATATTTAGACAACAGGGCATGTTTTCACTGACCTCTTCAAAAGGAGGAGTGCTGATAGAATTATTGTGCCAGTGACCGTAAACATGGAAAAATCTGATCCAAGGACAGTCGTCTTTAGCCTTGGTGTTGACTGTCCGTAATTCATGATGTGTCCTAAACAGCATCACTAAGTCTGTGCCATTTTTATGAAAAGAGGGATGCAGTCATGCATAAAACCAGCATTTTGTCCATGTCTTGTTGCCCTGTTGCATTTGAGATCCTTGATCTTAATATTCAAGTATGATGTTATTTTTACCTGTTGCTGAGTGGTATTCAAATGCCATGTCGCAGATTGTCACAGATGAGGGAGGCTTTGAGACGGTCTGCAAAGAAAGACGGTGGGCTCGTGTGGCCCAGAAGCTCGGTTACCCACCCGGCAAAAACATCGGCTCTCTCCTGAGGTCGCACTACGAGAGAATTGTCTATCCTTTTGAGATGTTCCAATCTGGTGCCAGCCTTCCGGTACTCAATCTGCTTTTAATTTTTGCCCTTGTTAATTTGTTTTGTCATGTTTGTGTGAAGTTTTGGTTCTTGGCAGGATTCGGCAGTGTTATGGCCGAAAAATACACATTTATATATTTATCATAGAAATAAAAAAATGACACTGATAAGGCATTTAGAACAGAAAAATTAAACAATTGACTTCTTTCTGTTTGTGTTTCTGATCATTTTTGTGTGCAGCCCTGTAAGCCCAGGCTATATGAGAGTGACGATGTGGATAAGGAGTATAAACCCCACTCCATCCCCCTCCGCCAGTCAGTCCAGCCTTCAAAGATGAGCAGTTATGGACGACGAGCCAACCGCCTACAGCCTGAGGTGAGTGATGTAATTGGTTGGCCAGTCAAATTGTGAAAGAGCATCTTCACATAAGGAGCTAAAGTTATCCCTCCCACTGAATTAAAACACATTCCTATCTTATTTACAATGATCCATTTTACAGAATTTTAGTGTAGGGACCTTAACTTAAAAAAAAAAAAAAACTAACAAAAAACATCAGAATTGAGCCCTAATTTTGTTTATGATGTAAAGGTTTTTGGCAGGGCACAAAAGGCATATAGTTAGTCATTTAAGTTAAATCTTGAGGACATTGTAATGTGCTTATAAAACTGTCAGAATGTGACTAGCTATGGCAGTGTAACTGACCAAAAAATAATGTCCCTGTTTTGTCATTCTGCTGTGAACCACAACAGTCATACCTTTTGGCTTTGAAGATACTCATAAAACTACATTTTGCGCTTATTATTCAAACATAACAATAATTTGCTCATAATTGGACCACTTACATGTTATATTTTTGAGGTAAAAACTATGCTGCAATATTAGCTCGTAATTGGACCGCTTACATGTTATATTTTTGAGGTAAAAACTATGCTGCAATAAATCCAAAGAACATCTTACCATTGCAGGTACACCCATCTATTATGTGTTAATGTCACTAATTTAACACTAAACATTGTATAGAATGGGTCAGATAATGTTATGTTAGGAACAGATTACTTTGTCACCTCCCACTTGCATCAATCTCTGACCTTTTATATTGACCACCTTTTAAAACATATGGAAGTTAAGCATAAAATCTCATTTACACAATTTATTACTTACTCCAGATGTCCACATGTTTGATGTTCAAATGTTGCTTCTTTATGCTAGCGCTGGACCTATGAGGCTAATTAACTTTAGTTAATGGTTCCTTAGTTATTGGTTCCTTTTTTTTTTTTTTTTTTCCTCCATCAATCCACATGCAGAGCTTCATTAAGGTAGTGCAGACGTGTTAGTATGGTTTAGTGCATGTATGACGAGTAGAATTCACCTTAACTATGGGTCAACCGTTTTAGACAATAGGTGCCAAATTCTGACTCCCATGCTCTGGACTCTGAGGGTACCATGTTTTTCTATAACAAACTAGATAAAAACATGAATGCCATGCAGTGGCAAAAAGCTTTGGTTTTATATTTGATTTGATTACATTATTGTTTAAGTTGAGAGATATAAGAAATATCTGAACTGCAGCTGTGTAACTGTGTTAAAGGGAACACTTCTGTTAAAAAGCTCCTTATTTGTTTAAAGTGTTTGCAAACCAAATGTTACTGCATTTTTGTTCATGTAACAGTACTTTTAAAATAAAATACACTATTTAAATTTATTATTGAATTTTGCGTATAACAATTCGATTAATTGCAGAACACCATGCAATTAATTGCGATTATGTGAAGTACTGTTCGTGACTGTTCTCAAATTGACATCCAAGTCCACACTATCTTAATTAAGACCTGAATTTTGAGGATATATTTAATGATTTGGGTAACAATTGACTCATAGCTCCAGCGCTAAGCTAAAGAAGCAAAGTTTGTCCAACTACAGGGGGTCCTAGCCTGAGTTAATAACCTATCCTAACACAGTTGTAACATCTATAAACACAACTAAGAAAAAATGAGTGTTAAAAAAAAATTGTTCAGAAGCCATGATAAAGACCAAAAAGTCGCCAAACATAGCAACACAAGCAGAACACTTGCGCTTAGATAAGCTCACTCCCTCACTCATATTGCGAGTTACTGCGTATTTTGCGTGTTCTTCCACCGCGTGCCACTAAACTAGTTTGTCCACGTGAGAGTCGTAAACTCGAAACGTCGAATGTCAAGACCGTCGTATCTCAAGGACCCCCTGTACATTTTTTTTTTTCATTCAGATATATACTGAATGATCCATCTCTTTAAATTAGTGTTTAGCATAACATTTAAAAGGATCTATCTCAGTGCGTGTAGCGTTTGCCAGGTTTTTGTATGCTTTATTTGGCAGATCAGCACTCTGAATATGTGCCCCAGCATGCTTTGCACCTTGTCACTTCCAGAATGCATCTACAGTATGTCTTGCTTCAGTTGCTTTCTTGGTATCATTACTGCCACACTCTACCTTTTTGTTTCTCTCTTTCTCATGCTCTCTCTCTGACACACACACAGTTTTAATTTTATGTTAAAACGTTCTCTGTCTTCCTCTTCCTCTTTGTGAAGCATGTTCATTATGTTCATAAACCCACTGACCTTGTCCTAAGTGGTTTCATACCATCTTAATGTTAGTCCTTGTAGTCCTTTTCATCTTCAATGTCAATGCTACAATGCTCGTAGTATGCGTTTTTGCAGGCATATGGCGTATTTATTTGCTTCCACATTGCCTTGATCAGTGGTTTCATAATGTCATATTAATAAACAGACATCAACTAAATTGAACCCCATTTAGAGGTAAACAGTTGGGACATTAAGCAGTTCTTCCTCTGATAACCTGAAGCTGTCTCCAGTCAGGCACCAGTAGAAAACCCATGTTTGACTGCAAACTACAGTTGAATTCGGAATAGAAATAAAATGAATTACACCTAAAAAGCAGTTAAAAAGCAATTAAGCATGTTAATTTCATATCACTTTGACTCTACACATTAAACTGCATAGATAATGAATAGATATAGATTGCAGAAAATGTATTCAAAAGTATTTATACTTAAGGACATTTAGTGTTTATGAACAAATCCCCTTAAATACGTGCACACACCTCTTTTTCAATTCTTTCACTATACCTCTCCTTGTCCTATTCCTTGCTGTCAGTTCATTGATGGTTTTTCCCCTTTGGTTGTTCCCTCTTTGTCTCTGGAGTCCATTTTGTTACAGTTGTTGTCTCCCCATACAGGGTCCAGAGGATCCAACCCACCACCCTCTTACCACTGGCTCTCAACACATCTCCTCGGTACTGCCTCTCGCTCGCGCCCTCTCTTTCCCTTTGTCATCCCCCCCTTTTTTTTTTTTTTTTTTTTTGTATTACTTATTCACAATATCCCCTCTACTGGTCTCACACACTCACTTTCTTGTCTCTCTTCCACCATTGTGTAATACATTTTCAGTCTCACACTTTGGCCTGTTTGTACTCAGCCTAAATGTGTTGCTAACAACATCTTTGTACCTCCATTTCCCTCAGTGCTAGCCAGTTTTGCTTGTCTTGTCATGTGCATAACAATACTAGCTTGATTGGGTTTATATTTGATGGTGACATTTTTTTAATGACTGTCCTGCCTGCTTTGGGCTACTTACTACTTCACCTTTGGTGTGTGCTGTGTTGGTATCCCTGTGCCTTCTCTGCTATTTCAGCCTCCTAACACTCTTACTCTTCAGCTTAGCTGCTGCCTTTTCTTCGTTCGCTCTCTGAGTGTCTAATTACAACGCAAGAGTTCTGCAGTCAGTGTTCAGCTTGTAACTGCAGCTGTAAAGCAGAAGTATCCATTCATTTTATTGTTCAGTTTTGTCCCAAAGCTAATTCTTCGTATATTCTGATTCAGTGTAGTCTGTAGACTGGGAGTGGGCAATATATGTTGTTATGTAACAGTATGCTTCTCTAAATAACATACATGTAAGTGTACCCTTTTAAAGGGTACATTCATGTATTTTTGGTGCTTTTGTGTTTTCAACTTGTTTGTGGACCACAGAATAAGTAAATACTGCTGTGATGAAGTCTTATGTAAGAATTTTTGACATATTATCCACTCTTGGTGCAAGCTTTTATTGACCTTTACGTTGCTAATCTTAGCTAGAGCGAGATGTTTAAACAGGTACTTTAACAGGTACGTTATTGGAATTGCTGTGTCGTGGATATTTTTGGGTACAAGGAATAAGAGCCAGGACTCCGTGAGCTTACCAAAGCCCTTTAACAGTAGTTCCAAGTTTAGTGTGAAGCTTAATGTTGACCGTAGTTAGCAATAGAAGTCAGAAGCACATAGCCCCAGTGCAAGCCAGAATGTGTAGGGATCTGTTGACCCTAACCTTGTGATTATTCCTCTGACCCATGGCCTCTGGCTTTCAGCCGGAGCCCACCGAGGAGGACATAGAGAAAAATCCTGAACTGAAGAAGCTGCAGATCTATGGAGCTGGACCCAAGATGATGGGCCTCGGCCTGGTGGCACGAGACAAAGCTAGGAAAAAAGGTATCTAGCCCTGTGTTGGTTATGTTGACGTTTGCTTTATCAGTGTTTTGCATACAATTAAGTGTTATGTCTTCTGCATGTCTCATTCAACTTGGGCCATAATAAACATTGTCAGTGTGGTGGACAGATAACGTCATATGCCTTTATCCCACTCCACGCCACCATCTCTCTTCTATGTCAGATGAACTGCCCCAGACAGTAATAGTTAGAGATGGCAGTGCTGCTGGCACCATTAAAGAAGAACTGGGAGAGACACAAGTCACAAGGCCAGACTCAGACATACCTCCTCCGCCTCCAAACCTCATAGTTAAGAATGAGGTGAAGAAAAAGGAGGAGGACGGTGGTGATGACCTCCACGGATCTGTTAAAGATGAGCCCTGCACCAAGATGACAATGAGGCTTCGGCGCAATCTCAGCAACCCTCAGTTTGTAAGTGTGTGTATGTGTGCTTGAGAGAGAGTGGAAAGTACTGTTTTGGTAGAGCTTTTCAGTAGAACTGTAGCAAACTAGGATTGGGTTAGAAAAAAGCTATGGGGGAAAAAGCTATGCAAGTAGGGTAGTCCAAATGTTACTCATTATGCTGAGTGCTAATACTGTGAAGGTTTGCGTAACTTTAACACTGATACATGCCTGGAATTTTACTAATTTGTCAAAAAAAAAAAACTAGATTCCTAGACATTGTAATCAGGACAAAAATGTAGACTTTAGTATTGGAGCAAATTGTTGTACCATACTGTAGTAATGACATGAAGCCAGCATTAACATCATTCTGTGTTTGCTGTAATCCTGCAGAAGCTAACTCTCTAGAATCCATCTTTTCAAGATGCCATGGTTATCTTAGTGACCTGAGGCTGACTACTCAAGCAACCCATGTGTGTTTTTAGTGGAAATGTACTTGATGTTCAGTATTTTATGACTACACCTAGTTCTCCTAGCTGTTTATTCACGCTTGTGGTATACCTAGAGATTAGATTTTCAAATTAAGTCAAAAAAAGTTAAATTGCAGAGATACATGACGCGCGCACACACACACACTTTAAGATTACCTTGTTCTCTTAGGTGGACTCATTTGTGTGTCGGATGTGTGGCCGTGGGGACGAGGATGAGAAGCTGCTGCTATGTGATGGTTGTGATGATAATTATCACACCTTCTGCCTCCTGCCTCCTCTCACAGACCCTCCCAAGGGCAACTGGCGTTGTCCCAAGTGTGTAGCAGAGGTGAGCAAGATCGGAGCGTTGACCATGGTCCCCTGTGTTAGTTCTGTTCACATGTTAGGTTGTATGTGTGTGTGAAAGAAAAAGTTGCATGACTGTCTCAGTTCTGCATCTGTGGGTCTACATACAGTACTGTGCAATAGTCTTAGGCACCTATGGATATTGTTTAAAGCTATTTTTCTCAGGATGTCTTTCTGCTAGCAGAGTTAACAGAATAAATGCAAACAAACAAGAAAGCAGTAAAAAGTATCAAGATTCCTTTTGTAAAAAAAGTAGTTGATATTTTGTGGGCTGGTGAAGGGAACACTGGTTCGATTCCAGATTTCTCCTCGGTTCCTCCAGCTGTTGCTTAGGTTTGTGAAATTCCATCATCAGCAGCTTCTGATTTAATTTGATGAAGGACCAATTGAGTCAAACCAGGTTTCTGATGGAAATTACAAGTAATACTGGGCCTCCATGAGAACATATACTGTACATAAAATCACTATTTACTATATAATGTATTTGAGTGGATTCTTTTTGGTTTTGTTTAACATATTTGGTCATTTTAATGTGGAAAAACTCACTGCACATCTAAACAGTTTTTAAATATTTTTTTCTTTTACACAGTACTATATGATTTAAATGTACGTCATAAATATTAAATATAGGCTGTCTGTGTGTAGGAGTGCAAGAAACCTGCAGAGGCGTTTGGTTTTGAGCAGGCCACACGAGAGTACACGTTACAGAGTTTTGGTGAGATGGCTGACACATTCAAGGCTGACTACTTCAACATGCCAGTCCATGTGAGTATATTAGTATTTGTGTCTTCAGTACTTTGTATATGGTAGAGTGAAATTTTGTAAAATAATTTGAGAGATTTGCTGCCAAGCTTCCCTCAAACTGATGATAATGATAAAAATGGTTTATGTAATGTCATTTCCTGCATTAAAAAAACCCGTTGACACGCTTCTGTCTCTTTTTTCATTTTTGTTTCAATTTGGATCCCCTGACTTCTTCATAGTCTCCCGACTTGAAAAGAACATTTTTTTTCTTTTCTTTTTCTTTCATTTATTTGATTCCATTACTATTATTTTTCCATCAGAACTGGTTCATATCGCACTTTCCATTTAGAGAGGTGATAACCATTTCTGGATATCTCTCTAAGTACTGAAAGAGGCAGCATTCCTTTAAAAACACTATTTAAATTATGTTCCAAAGTTGTTTTTTTACATTATTTCATCTAAAGCTGAACAAGGATAAAAAAACACATAAAAAAATGCAATGTGTTTTTGTAGGTGTTAACGTCTTTTCAATGGAAACATAGTGAGTTGTTCAGTATTTATTTGTTGTATTAAGATTGTGTGTTCACTTTTTAATATTTATATATTTAAAAGTCTTTTTCCCCCATTATAAAGATGGTGCCGACAGAGCTGGTGGAGAAGGAGTTTTGGCGATTAGTTAGCAGTATTGAAGAAGATGTAACTGTAGAATATGGAGCCGATATTCACTCAAAAGAGTTTGGAAGTGGCTTCCCAGTCAACAACGGCAAGAGATCTTTATCAGAGGAGGAGAAGGTCAGTACCTTTTGATGCATCTCCAAAACAAATGACATACCTTCATGGTCATTTCTTTCTACAATTTCTTGTCTTTCTTGTTATTCTTTGTGTTCTGTTACCTTTGTTTGAGCTGCTGTTTTCTTCTTGAAATTATTGTTGCTACAGAACAAACATTGAAATCTTTTTCTACAGCATGTTTTTAACGACTCCTTTTACACTACATTAAACAAAAGGTAAACCAAAAACTTGGCTTGATTTCTGTCCTCCTGTTACAGGAGTATGCTCGTAGTGGCTGGAACCTGAATGTCATGCCAGTGTTGGAGCAGTCAGTATTGTGCCACATTAATGCAGATATCTCAGGCATGAAAGTGCCGTGGCTGTATGTGGGCATGGTGTTCTCGGCATTCTGCTGGCA
Source organism: Bryconaethiops microstoma (assembly GCA_037577275.1). Classification (NCBI taxonomy): domain Eukaryota; kingdom Metazoa; phylum Chordata; class Actinopteri; order Characiformes; family Alestidae; genus Bryconaethiops; species Bryconaethiops microstoma. The sequence goes on from JBBJLS010000016.1 coordinate 3,129,578, forward strand.
CATCGAAGACCACTGGAGTTACTCCATCAACTACTTACACTGGTAATAATGTTACACAAACCCCAGTATAACTGCTTCATTGAATGCATGTCACACGTTATGTGTCTTCTTAATACTGCATGATTAACATCATTACACACTAAATTCTGAATAATTAAATACAGAGAAGAAAGTCCTGTTTGTCATCTTCTAGGATCAGTAAGCAGAAGTTGGCCACATAAAAATAATTTGCTTTTGTTTTTTTCTTCACTCAGGGGGGAGCCCAAAACGTGGTATGGTGTTCCATCAGTAGCAGCAGAGAAGTTAGAGGAAGTCATGAAGAAACTCACTCCGGAACTCTTTGAATTCCAGCCTGACCTGCTTCATCAACTTGTCACTATCATGAACCCTAATATACTCATGGCTCATGGCGTACCGGTCAGTTTCCCCCCAGACTAGCCTTTTACAAAAGTTATTTGATATGTTGATCACACAAAGCAGAAGAAGACTCCTTTTATACCCGTGGTTGTTAGGTCTCAGGTCATCATTGGGCTGTTTGTTTTTGGCAGGTTGTGCGTACCAATCAGTGTGCAGGAGAGTTTGTCATCACTTTCCCTCGTGCGTATCACAGTGGCTTCAATCAGGGATATAACTTTGCTGAAGCCGTCAACTTCTGCACCGCAGACTGGGTATGTACAGAAATCCATAGAATATACCGAAATGTAATTGATGCCTCAGTGCAGGTGAAATTATAGTACATGCTATAACTTTTTTTTTTTTGTTTGTTTTTTTTTGGCCTGTGTGTTCAGTGGTTGTTCTTGTGCAGATTGTGTGAGTGGTTGTTTGAAATAGTTTTGTGTGAGTTACGGTCTGTAAACATTAGTGTCTGTAAACATTTTTGTCTTTGTTAGCTGCCCACAGGGCGGTCCTGTATCGAGCATTACCGACGCCTCCGTCGCTACTGTGTGTTCTCTCACGAAGAGCTTACCTGTAAGATGGCTGCATGTCCGGAGAAGCTAGACCTGAACCTGGCTGCTGCCACCCATCGGGAGATGTTTATCATTGTCCAGGAGGAGAGAAAACTTCGCAAGGCCCTGCTGGAGAAGGTGCGGAGACTAGCTATGCTGGTATTAGAAAAAGAAGGAAATAGAGCTGATCAGATGCCAGATAAACAGAGCGAAGGAATTACCCTAAAACCAAAACGTGTGGATTGCTATGGTTTGACCATAGAAGGTATGGTGCACATTTAGGCTAGAGTAGTTGTGCTTGGAGGAACAGTTTTCTTTTTTTTTTTCTCAAATATAGATCAGCTAATGCATACGTGCTTTTTAGTTAGAGTATTTTGTACTTTAACATAAATGGCATCTGCTTCTACTCAAGTAATGAAGCGTGAGAATTTTGTGCTTTTTTGGCTACATGAAACATCAGACTCTTAACATACCATAGCTGGTCAGCTGTATTTTGGGTGAGTAGTGAAACTCCATAAATAAGATTTTTTATTTTTTTTGCCAGCCTGTCCTTTTCATAAAGGTCCTGAGCAGTTCAGGTCCAGGTTTAGGGCATGATGGTACTAATTTGTCATCATTTGGTACTAATTTTACAATCTATGGTAAAGTGCTAATTTCTTGCTGAGCAATGCTGATTCGTCCTCACAGGGCATAACGGAGGCGGAACGGGAGGCGTTTGAGTTGTTGCCAGATGATGAGAGGCAGTGTGATAAGTGTAAGACCACCTGCTTCCTTTCAGCCCTGGCATGCACCAACTGCACCGAACGCCTTGTCTGCCTCTACCACACACAAGACCTCTGCTCCTGCCCCACAGACAAACTCTACCTCAGGTAGATTCAAGATTCTTTTGTCATTGCATGACAGACACACGAAAAAAAAAAAAACAACCCACACACATTCAGCTTATACATACACAACAGTAAAATTTCCTAAATAATGTATTGCACAGGTTAAAAAAAAATAGTGGTGAATATGATCTTGCACAGTTGCGTCTATAAGGTGTGTGATTTCAGTGCAGAGTTCAGTGTAGTAATTGCTTTGGTGTCAAAGCTGTTCATCATTTGTCTTGTGGTCCATGCTCTGCACATATTTGGTGTAATATGAGGGCCATTATCCAGATGTTGATTTGATTGACATATCAGATGCAAGCAGAATATAAACCTGTCCTCTGTCTCAGGTACCGGTACACTCTGGATGAGCTGTTGGCCATGCTGCACAGGCTGAAGGTTCGGGCGGAGTCTTTTGACTCCTGGGCCAACAGAGTGAAGGAAGCCCTTGAGCAAGAAGAGGGCAGCAAAATAGGTCAGACACTGTTGACCGTAATCGTTTAAATCTGACTTTAAAATCTTTTTCTGTCTAGTTCTGTTGAATGTTTTTATTTTTTAATATCATTATAGGCATTAAAGAACTGGAGGTGTTAAAGGAGGAGGCAGCCGAGCGGAAGTTTCCAGACAATGAGCTCCTCCAGCGGCTCACAGTTGTTCTGGGTGACATTCACAGGTGCCAGAGCAGGAGTTTAGAGCTCCTGAACGGCAGTCAGAGTAGCAGAATGAGCCTGCAGGACCTTCGTACAATGGTGGAGACCATGCACAACTTGCCCTGTGTCATAGAGCAGCTAAGTGAAGTGGAGGTGAACATGCTGGAAGGATACTTCACCCAGGAGCTCTTCCTAAAACAATTAGTGTCATGCAAACTACATGCCTAGGTCATTACACATTTGAATCACACTTCCCTATCTGCTTTCTGAGATTGTATGACCTACTGTTATCTATGCACATAGACCAGTACAGAAAATTGAGGCTACTTATTGCACCTTGATGCAGGCATGGAGTTTGCATGATGCTAACTGGCACAAGCTACTTTTACATGTTATCTTCATAGTGCAAAACTAAAGAAGCAGCCTCGTCTGCATTGTTTTGTGAATTATTCCTTTAAATGTATTTTCATTACTTTGTCGTGAATTCTGAAAAATCTAACACAAAAGACAAATGTAGATTCAGGAACAGTAAAATACTCAATACCCTGTCCCCTATTTTCTCAGGTTGTGTTACAGAAGATTGAGGAGTTTGATTCTCGTGCCCAGGCACTGGTAAACAGCAGTGGGGACGAGTGGAAAAAGTCTTCTCTTTCTACTTCAGCGGCAGATATCCAGGCCTTGCTGGAGGAGGGTACTCTGCTGCCGGTGGTGGCTCCAGCATGTGAGCTGCTGTCTGGGCTCCAAGAGCAGGGCCGCTGGTTGGAGCAGGTGCGGCAGACACTGGGTCCAGAGGGTGGAGAAGTAACCCTGGCAGTGTTAAGGAACCTGATGGAGGTCGGCTGCAATGTGCCGCAAAGCGTGAGTGTGGAGACAGCCATGGCAGAACTGCAGGAGCTGCTGACCATTGCAGAGCGCTGGGAGGAAAAGGCCCAGATTTGTCTGGAGCACAGGTGAGCCAGGATTACAAACTGCACATCTACTTTAGACCCACCCTCTATTATATTCCTCTTTACTGTGAATAGGCAAACTGATGTGTATGTGTTTGTAGTCCATGTTTGTCCTTTTTAGTTTAGAGCTAGATCTGTAAGCCAAATGTAGCTAACAAATCCCCTAATAAACAAGTAATAATCACGGAATGAAATCTTATTATTTTTAACTTTTATTGAATGTCAATGTTGTTCAATCTTCAGAATTACATTTTTGATGTTCTGACAGCAACAAATATTTATAATGATGATGATCCTCTCTGCTCCATTTATCTGGGGTTTTTTTAATTTTTTTAAATTTTTTTTAAAAGATTTTTTAAAATTTGATTTTGTTTTAGCTTCTGTGCCAAAAACTTTCCTGTGCTTCTTCTATTTCTTTTGGAGTAGGCAGAAGCATCCTCTCTCCACTTTGGAGGCCATAGTAAACGAGGCTCAGCTGATCCCAGTGCAGCTGCCCAATATCCTATCCCTGCAGGCCTGTCTGAGCCAAGCCCGTGCCTGGGTCACAGACCTGGAGGAGATCCAGGCAAGAGCTGCACGTTTCCACCTTCAGAATTCTAGAACATTTAACTCCTCTTGTAAACAGAGGCAGAACTTCAGCTGTCAACTACTGTAAACACCCAGGGAACCAACAATAACATATATAATGACAAATGACTAGTCACTTGTCACTAGAATTCATGACTTAGTTCACATGATTCAGATCTTCTCTGAGTGTAAGCGTCTTTGTGGAAGGTCTGTATTATCTAAGGGTTTATTTAAACTTTTTTAAACTGGTACCCTTCCCTCTCCCTCATTCACCCAACTGGCATCATGGAACAGAACGGTGAGCACTACCCGTGCCTGGACGACCTGGAGGGCCTGGTGGCAATAGGCCGGGACCTGCCTGTGCGGATGGAGGAGCTGCGGCAGCTGGAGCTGCAAGTAGCTAGTGCTCACTCCTGGAGAGACAAGGCCAGCAAGACGTTCTTGAAGAAGAGTTCTCAGCACAGCCTTTTAGAGGTGAGAGGGTCATATGAGGTCACGTGGTGTCAGCTATTTTTAGTCGACACTGATCCTCCACTAAAAGTATGCTTTTTGTTACTTGGAAGGCATGGACCCGTTTGAACAAGGTTGCTTAGGAAGTTGGTATATGGGAAACTGGTTATGGTATTGCAGCACCCTGAGAAAAAAAAAAATCCTGGTCGTCAAGTGAATAGAGGTGCCTTTTTCCCCTCTCTGCAGGTTTTGTGTCCATGTGTTGAGAAGAGGAAGAAAAGACAAGAGGACTCTGTAAGCTCCGAAGCAGACTCCGATGTCAATGTGCTAGGACTCACTGCTCAGGACCTTCGAGACCCAGGAGCCATTGTGAGTCAAAACACACACACACACACACACACACACACACACACATTGTCAAATAATTTGGAAGCATTGCTGCTTTTGTAAACATATTCACTTGAAAGATTGCTCTTGCCGATTCTCCTGCAGAGCTTTATTGCAGTATTTGCCATATCTGCCTGACACATTCATATTCTGAAGGCTTAGACTGATTAAGTTGTATTAGAATTTGTAAGTTGTTAAAACTGGTCAGCACAAAGAACAGTTGTCAACAAAGAGTAAATTCCCTTCCATGTAGGTGTGTAATAATATGCCACTGCAAACTTGTGGTACTTCCCCTCCCCAGCCACTGTATTGATCAATTACCCTGCATTTAACATTCACCTGAGTGACCTTCCAATCACAGGACTCCCCAACAACCAGGCCACCAGCTGCCCAATATGTGGTTATATCAAAATATCAAAACATTTTCCTGTTGCTTTCTTGGAAAGTTACATAGAAAATGTTTTTGGAGCTTAGTCACTGCTTGCTTACATACTTTGGCCTGTAGTGTATATAAAATGTGTGTGCATGTGTCATAAGCCCCTTTCATACTTTTAACTGTGAATTTACTCCTAAGTAAATCTCAGCTTCAGACAACTGACCAACTAACTTAAGGATATTTTACCATACCCATTACCCCAGTAAAAGGTTCCCCTTGTATAGTTTGTCCAAAGGCCATAGGTATAACGTTGTTCCTGTGGGGCTGTTATTGATTTCAGTGCTTTGTTTGTGTTCTCACTTAACCAGGTGATGGCATTCAAAGAGGGAGAGCGGCAGGAGAAAGAGGCCCTACTGCGCCTCCAGCAGTTAAACCTGGCCAAGCCCGGCCTTGAGAGTGCCACTGGGGACAGAGAGCCCAGGGACATCAAACAAGAGCAGAGGTGGAGCGACTCCATGGACTCGGACATACCCATCACCTCTGATAAACACCAACAGAACGGTAGCTCCTCTCCTTCCCATGCGTCTGGCCATTCGGTCTGCGTGTGCGGCGGCCCGCCTAGGCCCTTACTCCACCGCTGCCACCTCTGCAGAGACTGGTTCCATGGAGGCTGTGTGCCCTTCCCTTCTGTACTGGGCCCTGCTGAGCCACCCCTCACCAACAAACTCTGCTGGTGGGACTGGGACACACGCTTTCTGTGCCCACGGTGCCAGCGGTCACGGCGTCCGCGGTTAGAGACCATCCTAGCCCTGCTTGTAGCTCTACAGAGATTGCCTGTGCGCCTGCCCGAGGGGGAGGCACTCCAGTGCCTCACTGAGAGAGCAATTAATTGGCAGGGCCGAGCCAAACAGGCTCTGGAGACTCAAGAAGTACAGGGTGCCCTGCAAAGACTGCAAGAACTCAGAGACACACAGGTTAAGGAGGAACAGCAGGGGGTTGAGGAAAAGAAAGGGGATAAGGAGGAGGTAATTGTGCTTTCGGACTCGGAGGAACCAGAGGACGGTGTGATAGACTTAACAGAAGAGAGTGACATGCTAAAGAAGGACAAAGACAAAGCTATTAATGGAATACAGGTGAGTTTGGTGTAAAACATCTCCACGTTGCCCATATTTTACTCAATTACATTCAGCTGTTCCATTAGTGAACTAGCACAGTTGACAAGCACAGTGACAATTGTAGCATCCAAAATAGAGAAGATATTGTTTGAATGTCTTGTAAGCTGCAAATATCCATGTTTAAGCAAGGCACTGTTAGCCTGGTACTTATTGGGTGAATGTTTGCATATTTAACAGTGTAATTAAAGGCGTAGTTGTGGCATGTTCATAATTTGTTAATGTGTTATCAGAGCACCTTCAGTACTCATGTGTACCCGTGATATATAAACTTCAATTATTATTGTTTTTCTTGCTGGGAATATGATAATCACTTGCAAATGTTGAAATGTGGACATTGGAGCAACAAAAATAGTTTAAACTTTAGAAACTAGTGTTAAAATGTGGTGATTCTGTTTTCTCTACTGCAGTTTTCTTGCTCTTTTCCTGCTTTTGATTCTCTCATTCGCTCTGTTTATAGTCGACTTGGTGCGTGTTGGGTCCTGTATAAACCAAAGAGAACAAGCTAAAAATGAAAGGCTTACCAGTAATTCCTTTTTATTTGGCTGTTCTCTTGAAAAAAACAACATTGCCCTTCTAACAGGTTTAATGTAAACTTTGTTTTTGCTTCCACAGTCTGACTGTGAAAATGGTATTCAGAAGCCAGACCTTCACAATATAGCAGGTTAGTGCTGTATACAGTGGTGTGAAAGTGTTATTTTCAGTGATGAGCAGAAGATTAAATTATAGTCATAATTCAGTGAAACTGCACAGAGTTAAAAAGCATTTTGCTCAACACTGTATATAAACAGTACTAAACAGTATAAATATAGTGGTGTGAAAAACTGTTTGCCCCCTTCTCGATTCCTTTTTTTTTTTTTTCCATGTTTGTCACACTTAAATGTGTCAGATCATCAAACTAATTTAAATATTTGTCAAAGACAACACAAGTAAACATAAAATGTGTTTTTTAAGTGGTAATAACTGGTTGGGCCACCCTTAGCAGCAACAACTGCAATCAAGCGTTTGCAATAACTTGCAATGAGTCTTTTATAGCGCAGTGGAGGAATTTTGGCCCACTCATCTTTGCAGAATTGTTCTAGTTCAGCCACGTAGGAGGGTTTAAGCATGAACCACCTTTTTAAGGTCATGCCACAGCATCTCAGGATTCAGGTCAGGACTTTGACTAGGCCACTCCATAGCCTTCATTTTGTTTTTCTTCAGCCAATCAAAAGGTGGACTTGCTGGTGTGTTTTGGATCATTGTCCTGCTGCAGAACCCAAGTTCGTTTCAGCTTGAGGTCACGAACAGATGGCCGGACATACTCCTTCAGGAGTTTTTGGTAGAGAGCAGAATTCATGGTTCCATTTATCATAGCAAGTCTTCCAGGTCCTAAAGCAGCAAAACAGCCCCAGACCATCACACCACCACCGTACTTTACTGTTGGTATGATGTTCTGTTTCTGAAATGCGGGGTTACTTCTACGCTAGATGCAATGGGACACACACCTTCCAAAAAAGTTCAACTTTCGTCTCGTCAGCCCACATAGTATTTTCCCAAAAGTCTTGGGGATCATCAAGACGTTTTTTGGCAAAATTGAGACGAGCCTCAAACTTTTGCTCAGCAGTTGTTTTCGTCTTGGCACTCTGCCATGCAGGCCATTTTTAGCCCAGTCTCTTTCTTATGGTGGAGTCATAAACTGACCTTAAGTGAGGCAAGTGAGGCCTGAAGTTCTTTGGATGATGTGGGGTCTTTAGTGACTTCTTGGATGAGTCGTCGCTACGCTCTTGGGGTAATTTGTCGGCCAGCCACTCCTGGGAAGGTTCACCACTCTTCCATGTTTTCGCCATTTGTGGATAATGGCTCTCACTGTGGTTTGCTGGAGTCCAAAAGCTTTAGAAATTGGCTTTATAACCTTTTCCAGACTGATAGATCTCAGTTACTTTCTTCCTCATTTGTTCCTGAATTTCTTTGGATCTCGGCATGATGTCTAGCTCTTGAGGATCTCTTGGTCTACTTCATTTTGTCAGGCAGGTCTTAAGTGATTTTTTTGATTGAGAACAATTTCTTGATTTTTTTTTTTTTCTTTTCATCCCTTAATAATAAAATCCTTCACTTAAATGCATTTTGTGTTTACTTGTGTTGTCTTTTACTAATTTAAATTTGTTTAACACTTAAGTGTGACAAAGGAAAAAAAATGAGAAATCGGGAAGGGGGCAAACACTTTCACACCACTGTATATATACTGTTTGGCAAAATGCTTTTTAACTCTGTGCTGTTTTATTGAATTATGACTAATTTAATCTTTTGCTCATCAAATTATAACCTCATTCTTTTATTAGGGGTCGAGTCTCTGGTCCCGTTGGTGTCGTGTCTTAAAGGGCCAGTAATCGAATTGGCACCTTCAACCCGGACGCAGTTAGAGGAGCTGCTGTTAGAGGGCGACCTGTTAGAGGTCTCGCTAGACCAGACACACACCATTTACCGACTCCTGCAAGCAGATTCAGCGCCTCCTTACCAGTCACTACGCATTCTGATACAGGTAAGAGAGCTTTTTCTTTTTTTTTCCCTGCATGGTAGAATGGGTTCAAGCCCCCTGCAAAGATAAATTGTTGAGCAAAGTAATGCTTTGTAATTTGCACAGTACAGACTTGTATGCGTCGGTGTAAATTGCTATATTGCTTGTGTCTCTTTCCCATATTTATCAGATTGAGCTGCATGAACAGAAGCAGTCGGGGCGCAGCAGCAGGATGAAGGACTCTCGGAGGAAGAGGAAAAGTCAGAAGGCTGAAGGAGGACCCAAGTCCACAGAGGCCTCAGAGTCCAAGAAAGCACGAGCTGTTAACCACACTCCTGAACAGACTCAGCAGGAGGTACTCCAAATGCACACACTTTTTAGTCAACAATTTTTTTTTTTAACCCTGTTGCTTAGCTACAGATGAAATTGGGGACCATTTTTAGCACAATCTGAAAAATTGTGCTTACGTGCCTTTTGTATTTTATCCCTTTCTTGGCCTTGAAACAATTGAATATAAAAACTTAAGTAATGTGATTAAATGTCATTACACTTGTTTGTAATACAGTATACATAATATAGCAAAATTACAAAGAGTAATGCTTAAGACCCAATCTTCTAATTTTAAAGTAGTTTTCAAATCCTTTAAGTACTTTGTAAGTTTTATGGTTGATGTCTGAACTATAAATCTGTGGTTTAAAGCATTAAAAAGCTTGAGCATCTGTTGGTCCTTTCCTCTCCCCACTGCAGATTTTGTGAGGAGTTCTGTTGACCTGTGGAGAGGATAACATTGGAATGACGACCCATAGAGTATCAGTTCTGAAAATCACTCTGGGCCAAAGAAGCACCCAGGCAGCAGAGATTACACATTCGTTTTTTCCTACTTACTGAGCTCACAGACACCTACTGTCCATGACAGCCGTGTTCATTTCATTTTTCTCTCATGCACGCTCCCTCCATCAGCACCATACTGCACTCCCTTCTCATCTATCTCCATTATCATTGCGCTCGTCCTGAACTACTCATTCACCATTATTCTGTTTAAGCAGGGCTGGTCTGTCTGTGGCAGTTCCCCTTCTCTTCTCTGTCTGCTGCTTTCCAGTGGGGATTAATGGGAATTTGTTCCTTTGGCCCGGCACTGTCCGTCTGTCTGTACTGTTGTACGAAACAGTGCTGAACCCACCAAACGCCAGTTCACTGTCCTGCATAATGTGACATAGTCTAGCTACACGCATACACACACACACACACACACACACACAGGTTTGGTGGCGTTGGTTGGACATACAAAGCGGAGTGTGGCACAGTTGCCATGACAGTACTTGTATTTTTTATGTATTCAGTCTCGTGTTTTGTTGAGGCTGTTGAGGGAGACTCTCAAATTTTGAATAAACTAGTAGGTTATTTTGGGAAGTGTGATAAAAGAAGAAAAAGAAAAAAAAAAGTTTTGGTGCTACTTTCCCAAAATAGGTCACTGCATATTATTCCCCTCTATCTACTGACTTTAATTTTAATCATTTCAATTTTTACTTTCCCTTGACACTTTTGTTTCGTCTTGTTCTGCTGTCTTTTTTTCCTCCCTCTTCTTACCTTCCCTGAAGTCCAAGGAACTGTAAAAAAAAAAAAAAATTAAAAAAAAACACCTCACTGTTACTCACTTTATCTCCATTTTATTTTGTCCCTGGGTTCTAATAATTATATTATTGGTATTGCAGACAAGCAATTGTTGTGAGTTTGTGTATAAACATTTTCATTTCAATGTTGCCTTTTGTTTCTTTTCACTCTTGTTAGAGAATAAAAGTTTAGAATTGTTTTAGGAGACTGTGGACGTGTGGTCTTTCAGCTCATGCCATTTAGTATGGCAAGTACAACCCTTTTACCTGCTTTAACATATTTGCCCATGTGTTGTTGATTGGACCGAAGTTTCAGGCTGTTGAGAATGTACTGTTACTATAAAAAGACTTGGCCTGCTCCATGCCCATTGTTCAAACAATGTGATATTTTGGAACTCGCATGGAAAAGCCATGAACTAAACTGAATCTTTTCATTTAATCCTGATTTCTTTTTTCACGTATGCAAGTCGGGATTTGTTTGAATCAAAACAGATGAAGTTGCTTCATCAGAACTGTTTCGTAAGATATGTCAACATTTCCCATACCAGAATTTAAGTAAAATCTTATAAGTGGGGAGAGAGATCTCACACAGATTCCCTTGCAGTTCTCGGACAGATCGTTGATTTCTGTTGGGAACATTTTCAGAACTAACCTGCCCCGAGTGTCATCTAGTTTAAACTAAGGTTTTACTTTAGTAGACTAATTTTTTTATTCTGTACTGCTGCATATTCAAACTCTGTGGCTGCAGCTCTTCTGTAGCCTTTGGTTCTCAAGTGGAGTGTCTTAGACAGTTAAAGGCAGGGAACGCAATGGAATATTAAGTTCAGCTGTGCATAAAAACTAATTGAACCAGGACCCAGCCTCTTATTATGAGCCCTTTCCAGATCACTGTCTGAATATTACACTTAAGGCTCACAGCCTTTTAACCATTTATATTTTGTAAACCTGAAATCGGCAGACTGGCTACATACTGGCCACTAAACATTCATGAAGGCATAATAACTGATCCCTTTTCCATTCATTCTGAGACAAAAAAAAAAGTGGCACTTAGAAAGCCTGTTGGCTGAGCAGTGATGGAGTAATTGTTTACATGCTGCGGCAGATATTTAACGCCTGTTTGTGGGGGATGCGTAGCTCCACCAGGATGCCATCCAGTAGCTCAGGACTCTCCTTTAGCAAGAAGATGATCAAGCATCTTCTCACACATGTAGAGGCATCGAGGAACATGAAAAAATCCTGGAGGTAAGTAATGTACAAGAAAATTCAATTGAAACAAAAAATATTAAAAGAATAAACCAATAACAATATAATACACTAATGTTCAGTACATCATTTTAGAGCCCATCAATATAGCTAATTAACAGTAGGCAGCAGTTTCCAAGCAACAGCACAATTTTAACTTCATTCTTCCACAAATCCAGCCCAACCCAAGCAGAAAGCTTTTTCTGAGGTCGTGCTGTGTCAAAACAGCAGGTTAAGAACCTGAACTGCAAATGCCTCGGATGGTTGCAGTGCTTTAAACATTTCAACCTTGTTAAACCTTTCATGTGTTTTAAGCTCACCTTTGAAAGGTCCCCCTTTGAAGTCCAGCACTACCTCACCCTGCTGACTCAAATATCCAAACCACTCTCCATGTTCTTCATCAGGAAACTGAGAGAGACAAAGGAGCGAAGAGGAGGTCATACTTCAGTCCTGATCAAACACACCCCTTTCATCAAGTGCCACCATCTACTATCTCCATGTCTATGTGTGCTGTGGTTCCAGTTAAAAGATAAACCTTCAACCCCATCTACAATACACGTGAAACATTTCGTATGAAAATACACTGACTGGTGTATTTGTTGTGATGATACTGCAAATGTTACTCACATGGCTGAAGGTGTAATCATAGATCTGTGTGAATCTGTCCAGCTGTGCAGGGTCTCTAAACTGACTGTAGGCCATCAGATAAGATATGAGAGCCTCACAGTGTGGCCACCAGAGCTTCATGTTCCACTCCAGCTAAACAAGTGGAAAATTAATTACATTTAGTGTTATTTAATGGAAAAAGGTGTTTTGCTATGGTTATGTTCATCACCTAAAACAGTCCTAAACAGTTAAATAAATACTATGAGCATTTATATTTTTATAATCACAGATTTTCAGTGTTGCTTGACACATTTCTGAATATGTGTAGGCTCTGTGCTAGACAGGTGATGAGTGTAAGAGGGAGGTGAAATAAGGTTATTAGTTGATATTATTACATTTACGGCATTTAGGAGACACTTTTATCCAAAGCGACTTCCATTCCCTAACTACAGGGGGCAGTTTTCTTGCTCAGGAACCCAGTGGTGGTTTGCTGAAGGTAGGATTCAAACCCATGACCTCTTGGTCAAGAGGCAAGTATCCTACCTACTAGGCCAGTGACAAATATCTGTGCGCCAAAGATACAATGATTGTTAGGATATTTTTTTACTACCTGCACGGACACGTCCTTTAATGGCCTATAATATGTTCTAATATTGCAGTTTGACTTCATGTAGTGGTCAGCCATGAGCATCACAATCATTTTCAGGCAAAACTCTTTCTTTTTAAAAGCCAATCCTACTTATGTATATAAACCCCACAGTAACCACTAGGCAGCTGGTGGCCTAGTAGTTAAGGCGATCATAAAGCCGTAGGTTTGAATCCTAGGACAGCTAGTGGCACCTCTGAGGTTCCCTTGAGCAAGGTACTGTCCCCACACTCTGCTCCCCGGGCGCCTGGTTCCTGGCTGCCCACTGCTTCACTTGGTGAATGGCTTAAATGCAGAAGAATTTCATGCTGTTCACACTGTGTGCCGTGAAGTATGACAGAATGGTCACTTTACACGGTGTGACAGAAGTAATAGCTTGATAAAGTTAAGATATAAAAAAGTTTATCTTGTTATTTCAGCTGTGACAAAGCCTCAAAGTGGTGAAGGACACTGTAAAGTATCACATGATTTGCCTTCATTTGAAATATTACTTTATATTATTATGAACAGATTCCGTGGGTGTGACAAGCATGTTATGCATGTATCATATGGGTCATCTTTCAAGATTTATTTGTTAGTGTATGGTTTTAACTACCTCATGCTGAATATAATGACATGAGATGCAGATGTTCTGGGTTTCAGTGTGAAGTCTTGTATCTTATGTCCAGAAAAGAAGATACCAGACTTGACCCACTCAATATGATTTATATTTACTTCACAATTGTTTACTCTCTGTTCTTACAGTTTCTCAGTCTGTTGGAGTGTCACTCTAACCTGAGTGGGACAGTGCCCATCCACATCCAGGAAGTAGAAGAGGCCCCTGTGTTGCTTGTCCCAGCCTGTGAGGAAGGGGACCTCCATGAACTTTTCCACTGCTGTTTTTTGCAGTTCTGCATCACCTTTAGCTTTTGCATACTGCAGGAGGAACCACCCGGCCTCCAGGGCGTGACCTGGACAAACAGGTTTTAAAGTTCAATTTTGCTTCAGAAAACCTAGAACCGCAAAATTGCTTATGCGAGTCAGCCTTCTGTATATAATCGCAGAATAAATACACAAAAAATAAAGTTTAAAATGACAGTTTCTGAAAAATTCTTCGTATTACTCAGTATTTTCTGTAGCCGCTTAATCCTTACTAGGGTCGCGGGTACCCGGAGCCTATCCTGGTGTCGACTCACCCTAGGTGGGGTGCCAACCCACTGCAGGGCACGCACGCACACACGCAAAGGACCCGGATTCAAACCCCCAACCCTGGATGTGTAAGGCAACAGTGCTACCCACTGTGGGGCATGTATTATTCAATACAATTTTATACATACAGTACTTTTTACAACTAATGTCACAAAGCAGCTTTACAGAATCCAGGTTCAAGCCCATAGTGAACAAGTCAGAGGTGAGGAAAAACTTCTTGAGCTGGAGGAAGAAACCTCAGGAGGAACCAAGACTTAAGAGAGAAAGGGAGTCTCTATGGAGGTAACTAACAGAAGGTCTTTGTGTACAGACTTAATTTCTGTAGAACAGACACGGTTCATACATTTCCGGATTAACATAATATGTGTCTTTCGGAACAAGACTCACACCTGTTGAACCTATTAGAAGTAAGGATGTCTGAAAACTGGAGGCTTTATTATTTTTTCATTACAGACATATCAAGTACGAGCACATTCAAATCAGTTTTTGCAAGCAAACCATGTGAAGTACCTGGGTTCTGCAGTCGCCCCTGGCAACCAGGTAGCTCCTTCCCATCCTGTGAGACATTTTCAAGAATAGCCTTCCCATCTCTCTGATGAAAAACAGAGAAAGAGCCCATGAGTTTATTCAAAGACTATTCCTCTTCCAAAAAATAATGACTGGAATTCTTACAGTACAACAGAACGGAATTGAATTCTGACAGACATTTACACACTGAAATATTCAGAACACAATCAAATATAACACACTTCTGTGCGATCTCCTGCTCACTGTTAGAGGCCTAAAAATAATACATGGTGATCTCTAAAGAGTGATGAACTGTACTGAGAAATTATTATAAAAGGATATAATACTATTATAAAAGTTTATATGCGCTTACATTTTGTCCAAAAGAAAATCCTTTGTCTAATACCACTGCCTACAGACACAAAAAACTGTCTATAATCCACTACTATGTAAATCTTTCCCCACTCAGATTTACATAGTTAGTGCATTTTTAAAATAACAAATCAAAACAGTGGTGAAAGCAGAGACTAAAGAAACCCAAGTTACTGTATTTAATTTCAATATATTGTGTATCACGTGGATGGTATAAGAAACAAGTGCCAGTGCTTTGTTGTTAAGTGGGAAACCACTGACCAGATTTACAGTGTTCACCCACCTGTATGTGCTGCAGTATCTGTGTGACACACCAGTCACCCAGTTCTCTGTATTTCTCCACCTGTTTTGCCCTGCCCTCTGTCAGCTGATCCACAAGGCACAGGAGCATCATGGGAACCGCCATGCTGTTGACAGGCGGATCACCAGGAAGCTGTGGCCGACCCAGACCTGAGGGGTCGACCTTGACCCAATGCACCAACCGGTCCATCATACTCTCTGCATCAACCTATGAAGAACACATGAGTAACACTTGAATAATAAATCTGCACAACATGGACTGATAAACAAATTGATCATCTTGCTACATATGTCTTGCAATATGTTACAATTGCAGCAAATCAGTGATGTTGGCCTGCATTACTTTGACCAGAATAATGTGTTTCTGTTCAACTTACAGTACTGTTCAAACATCTTGAGCCACCCCTCATTTCTTTATATTTTGCTTTGAATCACCTTGTTGGTGCAAAAATACATTGGGATATTGAGTAGATTAAATAAAAGAAATGGGAACATTTAAAATTATTTGACTGTAGAAGGCTGCAAAGTGCTTAAAGATACAAGGAGCCCAGATAAAGGAGTTCCAACCACTCAGCATTCAGCACCACCAGTATACTGATCACCGCCTGATCATCTGGAATCATCTGCTCCTGTTTCTTCACTGGTTCAGGACTTAAGCTAGATGCTCTTTGCTCTGCTTGAATGATTTGTATGTAGGTCACTGTGTGGCTTAACAAACAAAAAACACTCCTCTGAAACTGGTCAGGTTCAGAGACCGGACTGGAAATGAGAGTCTTTGAAAGTCCCTCAGGAAGCTTGGAGGACTGTTACTCAAGACTACATTAAAAATACAAAAAACGTCTGGCTCTTTGAAAGCAAAATATGAAGAAATGAGAGGCGTTTTAAGACTTTTACACAGTACTGTAGATGAGTAGGTTAGTACAATAAGAAGGTACACCGCAAAATTCAACACTATTATTCTATGGAATTTTTTAAAATATTGTCACTGAATTTTGGCCAAATTTCAGTTTCACTCTGTACACCTATGCAGAGCACCTTGGGGTTCACAAGCTCGTGTTAAACCTTCATATTGTGATTCGATGCTTTATTCAAAGTTTGAACAGCTGCTTTAAAATGTTTTTGGTCTGACCACCTTCACAGCTTATGGTAATGGTCACAGTGTGCTATCTGGAGGGCCATACGACCTGAAAAAAATGACCTAGGTGTAACCTAATACATACTGGATTCCAGACGTTAATGAAAACCGCTGAGCCACCTTGTTCTGTTCTGAAACCCCCAAAATAATACACCACATGTATGTACATGTATTATTTTACATGTAGTTTTTTTTTTATAAATACAATATCGTAAACTGTCATAAATGTGGGCGTGAATTTTAGTCATTCCTGCATCAAGATAAACTATTTGCAGAAGCCACGCATGTAATGAGCAACAGTCAACCTGCAATAACCACTGAGAACCTCTGTTTAACATCAGTATTTGGGTTATTTTTAATTCAGTTTCACCTGCATCTCTTGGTCTCCCGTGACCCTGGCCAGTTCATCTATGGCCATGACGTAGAAACACTCGCTGAAGATCGTCCTCTGAACCTTCACCACATGACCATCCCTCGTCAGACAGAACGCACACTTTCCTGGGCCGCCTGACGTTTGGAGACGAGCAAATCGCTGAAGGAATGCTCCACCTGAATGAAAAAACAAAGCATGCAGGTCTGTCTTCTTCACACTAGTTTAACTTTCAGGGAGCCACAGTAGCAAAACTGCAACATTTAAAGCATTATACTTATTTGTATGTCAGACTTGAACTATCAAAGCATCACTGTGAATCTGAAAGCATATCAAAGTCAAAGAACATGTCTACGAAATTCAGCAAGTAACTATTTGATTCAAAACATACAACAAACAAAGGCAAAAAAAGCGACTATGAGCCTTTGTGTTATCATAATCCACACAACTGAACCTTTTCTCCATTATTTTCTCCTATATTTCTCCACTTGCTGATTAACTAAGTTAAACACCAAGACATCTGATGCAGATCACTGGGTAACTTTCAAACCTGTGTGTATAATTTGTGTGTGTGTATGTGTGTATGTGTGTGTGTGTGTGTGTGTGTGTGTGTGTGTGTGTGTGTGTGTGTGTGTTTTTTTTTTTTTTCCCACACAGGCTGAAAAATCCTTTTGACTTAAAATATATTAGTTATCATTAATTGCCCTGAGACTTTTTTATCCACAGCTCTAATATATTAGAGCGTTGAATGCAATAATATTACATTATATTATTATTGTATTATTGTAGTAGTAGTAACAGTATAAGCTATAACTACATCTACTCTTTATAGAACCATATACTCTTTATAGAACCAGACCTGATTTGGCAGCTTCAAGGATCTCAGAGCGGTGAAACCTGTCAACTGTGCGGTACAGCCGGCAGTACATCCACACCTGCAATAACAGTATACATCTCACCTTCTTCTCCAGCAGGCAATACTAACCATTATCTATCTAAAGATGATGTTTTACTGTGTGAGATTAAAAAACTGTGGATATTCTTACTTGTCTGCCCTGTAGCCACACATATTTAAGTTCATCATAGATCTTCCCATCTTTTCCAATGCAGGTAAAGAACCCACTGTGAGAGAAAAGCAAAAAGGAAAGCATCCTTTAAACAATTACTTCAAACTTGTTGCCCTAAAAGCATGACCTTTTAGTTAGGCATGGGTTCACAACAGTAACGCAGCAAGACAATCGTCATTACATATTAGAAAGAGAAGTGATTAACACAGTTTCTGTACCCTGTTATAATTGCTATGCAGCAAAACTTTCTGAAATACACCCACGACTGAGGATGACCAACGCTGGCAAAGCCAACAATACTAATGCCCAGCACTTTATTTTGAGGAGAATATAGGGAGAATACAGGGAAAAATCTTTTTGTGTGTTCAAAAGATAGCTAGACATAAAACCACGAGCAATATTTGATTCTTTCACCCGCACTGCTCATCATGAGAATATTTCAGCCAGAAATCCACAACTCGGTCCAACTCGGTCCGTATTCTCTCGCGATACTGCTCCAACAACGCTGCCATGATTTTACCTTCAAATGACAAACCAGTGGTTAGGAGAACACAACATGAGTCACATTATAATTAACACATTAGTCTGCTGATACGCAGAAAAATTACGGATCAGTATCTGCAGTGATTCATTTAAATAAACACCTTTAGAGAAGAACAAGCCCCCAGTGACTCCTTTACTTAAAGAGTCCATTTCCTATGTTTATCTTGTGGGCTTCTCTACTAAAAACAGTTGTACATCATTTTTCCACAACCATCTTCCAGTCTCTTAGAATCTCTTTATCCCTTAGTACTAAACAAGTTGTTTTTGTTACTGTGTCTATGAGAAATATATGTGTTAATGAGCTCTGTTCTGAGTGACTGCCTTGAATAATGCCTCAGAATGCAGTCTAGACTGAAACACTCCCTATAACTTGAATACAACCCCTGGCAAAAAGTATGGAATCACCCCTCTCAGAAGATGTTCATTCAAATGTTTAATTGTGTAGAAAAA
>JBBJLS010000016.1:3150441-3162692 GCA_037577275.1 Bryconaethiops microstoma
TGTGTCCGAGCCCAGCCCGGCCCGACACATTAACTGTAATTATCGGCCCGAGCCCGATTTAAACCCGACAATTTTTTGATTAAAAAAATTTTTAATGATGGAAAAAACAAAAACAAATGCTTGATCACGGCCCGGCCCGACGATAGTGGCAGGAAATATCGGCCCGACCCGACCCGGGGTCGGGCAGAGAATCTAAACTCTAGTTCAGACCGGCCTGAAAGTCTGTAGAGCTACAACTTTAAATCTAACGCAGACCGTTCTAAGATGTACTTTAAATGACCGCAGTATAAATGGATAATGCGAACACCAGAGAAATTGCATACATTTAACAAAAATATTCCGAATACTTGCACCAAGTGCAAAGATGCGAAAGGACCTCTGTTCCATTGTTTCTGGAAGAGAAATTAGAACAATTCTGGGAAGATTTGCAGACTCCAATGAGGAAAATCATCTCTAAATCGATTCTGGTGGGTCCTACATTTCTTCTAGCTTTATACCCAGACAAAAATAATATATACTAAGAGTGGACGAGTGCTCGAATTAAATTTAAGTTTCTAACTCTTGCCTACAGAGTGACATCTGGGTCTGCACCCAGCTACCATAATCTCATCATTCAGGTTTATGTTCGTACTCACTCCTCCAAGGAACATCGTCTGATTCTGCCATCCCTACACACAAGGTAAATCCAGTCCAGACTGGTCTCATTCATGGTTCCTTGCTGGTGGAATGAGTTGCCAAAGATGACCAGAACAGCAGAATCCCTCTCGAGCTTCAAAACATCCTGCAGACTCATCTGTTGAGAGAGCATCTCCTTTCCTAATGCATCCTCTTGCCGTTCTCTTACATAAAGATTTAGCACTTAGTACTCTCTTCTGGTTCTCACACTATCCTGAAACATGAGTGTTTCCTCGTATTGTAAGTCTGCCAAATGTGTGTAATGTAATGTACTGGTACAAAACCAATGCTGCCAATATTCATGTTATGAAGACTAAACAAGAAACATTTGCATGCATATGGGGACCATTTATGGACTTTGCTAAAGATATGAACTTAACTAATAAATTTAATAATGTTAAATTTACATTATTATAAAATAAAAACATGCTTTAAGACACTTTCAGAAGTTTGTTTGAGTACTTTAATAAACAGCTTATGTGTTTGGGTGTTATATGCTTAGACTAGCCTGTACTGAGGAGAACAGAACTGAAGATGTTCTCTTCAGTAACGTCTGGACCATCTCTCTCCACAGACCTGGGTCTCTCAGCTCCCCATCTGGAAACAGAGGACTCAGAGCTCAGACTGAGGGTCTCCAGATACACTCACAGGAGCAAGTGGAGAAAAGCAGATCATTTATGTGTTCAGGCAGGAATAAATGACGACTGAAGCTCTGACTCTGATATTAACCCTGTTCTCTCTTCAGGTCAGCACTAGGCAAAATGGACAGATTACAGTCAGCACTCAGGACTGTGGACCACTGATCAAATACAGGATCAGTGAAATCACCTAGAGAGTTTAATCATCTTTAAAAGGTCTTTCTGTGTATTTATGTATTTAGTCAGTACTTAATTTAGTTTTTGCTGTGAGTTTCTGTTTAATGTAAAATATATGATTATACTGTATTCCAGAGTGTTGGAAAAGCCATTATGTACTGAACTAATATCACACTTTCTATAATGTTGTCTCTCTGCAGCGGCCCAGACAGTTTCTGGAGCAGCTGGGCCTGCATTTCTGCAACAAAGAGAAGTGCAGCTTATTCTGCGCTTCTCCTACATTTGCGGGTTCAGCCAAGACAACGAGGTATCACTTCTGTCTCATATCTGCAGCTCTGAGTTTAATGTTCTCATGGCTGCGTATTTTCAAGAAGATCTGTGTGAGGTGGCCCTATGTGCTGCTGAGGCGTGGGGTGGTGACCCAGTCATGGTGGGTCGACACCAAGGATTTCTTTAAACCATCTTCTTCATTGGGAAAGGTCTTCTCCTTCTCCACTGAGGGACACTTGAGCAAGGTATCGTCCCCATACACTGCTTCCTGGACTCCTGGATGCCTCCAGCTTCCCTTGGTGAATGTTTAAAATATTACATATACGGTAATTTGGCAGACGTCCTTATCCAGAGCGACTTGCAATCCTTAGTTACAGGGACAATCTCCCTGGAGCAACTGAGGTTTAAGTGTATTGCTCAAGGACACAATACCAAAAAATGGAGGTTTGAACGTGCAACTTTGTGGTCAGTGGGTTCACAGCCACGTGTTTTACCCACTAGGCTACTACCACCCCAGAGAAAGAATCTCACTCTGTGTGCTGTGTTCATGTGTGACTATAAGGGGCCACATTACTTTACATTATTTTTACTGGAGACCAGGTGTACTTTCAGTTCACAGAGAGTGGGAGTTTCCCCACAGAGCCTGCAGTGCCTGCACGGTCCTGAAGAGGGCGGCACGGAGTCTGTCAGGCCCTGAAGACGGAAGCTGAAGCATCAACAACCTCAAACAGAGGCGAGAGTTCGGTGGAGAGGCACGAACTGCGTTCAGGAAGGTTTATCTCACTAAAGGAGAAAAGCCCGAGTTCTCAGCTAACATGTCCGTGTTTGCGAAACTGTTCGGGAGCAGCGGTAAAGGGGGGAACGCCCCGAACCCGCAGGAGGCGATCCAGAAGCTGCGAGAAACGGAGGCGATGTTGACTAAGAAACAGGAGTTTCTGGAGCAGAAGATCGGTGCCGAACTGCTGGCGGCCAAGAAAAACGGCACCAAAAACAAACGAGGTATTGTTCTCTTGAAGGCCGGGGTCTTAACTTTTAAACGAGGTGCTTTTTTCGTGGTTTGACCTCTTTCCTTTTTCTCTCTCAGTGTTGTTTACTGGCTCGACGCTAGCTAAAGACCAGGCACCCGGAACAAGGCCTGTGACCAAGGATACATGTCAATAAAACATGTTTTTCTCGTTAAAATATTCATAGAGTAACTTTTTGGGTCAGTTAATAACATGAGGACGGTCCCTGACAACATTAGGGAGTTATTTTTAGCTAGCTGGGGGGGGGGAGATACACAGTGGCCCTACTGAGTGGGAGGTAGCCTTTATCATGTGTGCCTGATCTTTCTCTACGTCATCATGGAAAAAAGGTTGCGAAACAGTGAAGGAACCCGTGTACTCGTCAGACAGAAGTCTAGTCCAGGTTTTAGACGTGGTCACGTTGTTGCCGACACACCTGAGCCAGGTATTCCGCCTCCTATAGTCCTGATTGGCTGCAGTCTCTTATGAGTTGAAGTGAAAATGTGGACTGGCTCTGTGGTGTCCGGACTGGATTGGAAATCACTGCTGAGCCACAGTTACGAAATTGTCTTGTACAGCGCTCCTGCTGAAAGTGTGGTTAGCGTTTAATCTGACTAGCAGCTTCACTGTTGTCAGTAAATTTAATAATTCCCATTTTACCTCAAATAAGCAGCCAACTGCTGTGACTCACCTCTCTGAGTCATCTGTCAGGCCCTGTGTGATTTCGTAACATAAGTGAACTGATGTCATCTGTTTGACGGAAAATCCCTCGCTACTGTGTCAACGTTCATGACTAGGCATAGTAGTAAAGCCATTAAAAATGTCCATGGTCTGTTTATGTTTGTGAATGGTCTCTGAATTTGTGCTTTCCACTCTCCCAAGCTGCCCTCCAGGCCTTGAAGAGAAAGAAGCGCTACGAGAAGCAGCTGGCTCAGATTGATGGCACGTTGTCTACCATCGAGTTCCAGAGAGAAGCTCTGGAGAACGCCAACACTAACACAGAGGTGCTCAAGAACATGGGCTTTGCAGCCAAGGCCATGAAGAATGCTCACCAGAACATGTAAGATAAAATGAGTATCATGTTCATTGCTGTGGTCATCAATTTACTTATTAATAGTAACTTTGAACAGAACTATTAACAATTCTGTCTTTTGTTCAGTATGTAGGATACACATTATTGCTCATTATGTTTCTGGTTCCTAACTTTTCCTGTGTTCTTAGGGACATAGACAAAGTCGATGACCTCATGCAAGACATCACTGAACAGCAGGAGTTGGCACAGGAGATCTCAGATGCCATTTCAAGACCTGTTGGCTTCGGAGAAGAATTTGATGAGGTATACACGCATAGGGAGTTACCATGTATAATATAGTATGTTCGGCAGGTGTGTATAGGACGTATTATGTTATTATTTCTTTAACCATTTATTCTGTTTGTTATGCGTCAAAACCCAACTTGTTACTTATTCATTCGGAGATCTATTCTGCATGATATATAAGTAGTGAATAAAAATGTTTTTAAAAAAAGAAAAATAAACATGAATGGAATTATTTAAAGAAAAGTATGCTAGCTGCACGCACTAATACATTGGATCCATTTAAACCGGTGCCTGTTTTACAGCCACATTGTAAATTTAGGGGCTCTTGGGGTTTTTTTTGTTTGTTTGTTTGTTTTTTGGTAAATTAGATATTATTTTTATAGTATAATTTTAAATAAATAAATTGAATTCATAGATCATTTATAGTAACACGTATTACCATTAGTACCTGCAGTTGTCTGTTTTGAAGCCTCTATGGACAGTCAGAAGTTAATATCCTGAGGAAGCAAGTTTTTTTGTTTGTTTTTTTTTTCTTTTTTCTCCTTTTTTCATTTGGCGTTCGGAAGCAAACGATACTGTTAGTTCATTCAACTGAGTGCAGTCTTTTGGTGCTCCATAACTTATTTAGTGGTCATCTTCTCTAGGACGAATTGCTGGCTGAGCTGGAGGAGTTGGAACAGGAGGAGCTAGACAGTAACCTGCTGGAAATTGGTGGCTCAGAGAATGTCCCGCTGCCCAACGTGCCTTCAACCTCCTTACCCTCCAAACCAGGTGATGCAGCTCATGTGCTTCTTAGAATAAATCCACTCATTCAGCATCATAAATGGTACTGTGGTGATAATATATAATGAGTTAGA
Source organism: Bryconaethiops microstoma (assembly GCA_037577275.1). Classification (NCBI taxonomy): domain Eukaryota; kingdom Metazoa; phylum Chordata; class Actinopteri; order Characiformes; family Alestidae; genus Bryconaethiops; species Bryconaethiops microstoma. The sequence goes on from JBBJLS010000016.1 coordinate 3,155,381, forward strand.
ATCTCATTCACAGTCTCCATTCTCTATAGAAGAATATAGACCCTCCTGTATACACAGATAAGCATTCCATGTGGTTTATTTAGGTTAATCTTGCTTGTGGCCACACACTACACGTATGCAAAGTATGTTTTTTGAATAATTTTACCGTTATTTTACTTTACTTTTTTTGCCAGATTTCTTTCATTTCGATTTAAATTGAGCAATCCAATTCTTTGGTGCAGCTCATTACCCTCATTACAAAGCTGATGTGTTTTTAGAGAACAGTCTGCTCACTTAGCCAACATCTTGCCCCCCCCGAGGCAGTTATTTCCAGTCATACAGGACCAGGCTCCTATCTCTTGGTGAATGTGGAGAGACCTGTAAATCTGCAACGAAAAGTCACCATTTCAGTGTTGTATTTTAAATGACTGCTAAAATCTGACAAAAATAGCAGTGTTTAATAGCATTTAATTTAAACAAGTTACATGTATATTTAAGACTACAGTGCTTATTTCAAAGCCTTTTCTGCTTATGGCTTTACCAATTAGATAATTGGCTTTTTTTTTTCTTTTTCTTTTTTTAAATAAAATAAAGTATCCAGTTGTCATACATGAATACAACACAGCACACTGTGTGAACAGCACGAAATTCGTTCTCTGTATTAAATCAAACCCATTCATTCAAGTGAAGCAGCGGACAGCCAGGAACTCAGTGCCCGGGGAGCAGTGTGTGGTGACGGAACCTTACTCAAGGGTACCTCAGTGGTGCCACTAGCTGTCATGGGATTCAACCCCAAGACCTTCTGAATGCCGGGGCAACTCCCTAACCACTAGGCCTCCAACTGCCCCAGAGTGTAATTGAAGGATGGGGCTTAAGTCAAAGCAATACAGTACAAACACCAAGTTGAGAATTACAATCTCATATTTCGACCAGTGATCTGTCTCTTTATGTCTTTGGGAAAGCTAACCTAGCAAAGCTGCTTCTCCTGTCTGTCTGCCTGTTGGCCATTTGCCGAAGCGGCTGCACTGCCGTTCCTCTTGTGCGCGTTTCCTTGGTGCACATCCGGCTAAACTTTATCTTCTTTGACATCACCCACATAAAAGCTGGATGCTATTTTTACACAGCAGGGTGTACAACACCACCTGCGTATAGAGAATCTGGCCGCGTCCCAAACCCTTAACTACCACTATGGGTGTAACCATGCAGTCAACTCATGACAAGATCTCGTAGACGATCCTGAGCTCACGGCTTGATACACTTACAATATATTAAGTGTCACAAATTATTAAATGTCCTCAATATTTATAATGAAATTTTAATTTAAATGATGACTGTACAGTTGTGTTAAATGATGACTGTACACAATTTCACTAATGAAACTAGAGCTCAAAGGCATCTTTTTGCGATATCAAGTTTTGATGCGTTACACCCTTAACTACCATATTAAATAGTATATTAAGGTACAAAAAAAAAGTACACCATCTTTAGCAATGCATTTAGTAGTGTAGTAAGAGAAGTATGAAAGTGTTGTTTTAGACAGCCTCTGTCTGATGAGTTGTTTAGTTTTGTTTCAGTGCCAGTGCATGCTGGGAGTGATGGACTGAGAGATGTCAATCAAACATGCTCATTATAATATTAGGACCACACCCTGACAATTATCAGATAGAGATGTTCAATTTATCTTATCACATTTTTTGTCTGTTTTTATTTTGCACTCAATTTAGTATTATATTAAATATATATTTTACAGTATGACCTAAACATACTTTTTTCTTCTCCTATGCTCTTATAAAGGTACAAGATTTAGTTACAGTGAAAATCTCATGAAAGAGTGCAAGTGCTCCAGTCCTGACCATAGATCTCTCTTAACTTTTCATATTTTGTTTCCAGCCAAGAAGAAAGTGGAGGAGGACGAGGACGACATGGAAGATCTGAAGGCATGGGCGATGTGAACCCAGCTCAAACTGCCGGACTGTCTTATCACTCACTATGGTTGATTGATGTTCAGAGTGGACCTGAACACCTTCAGAGGGTTGACATCGTGAAAGCAATTGACTTGGAATCTGTAGCTCTTATTACTGGCTAAAAGAAGTCCAGGAACATGGAAGATGTCAGCGCATCGGGGTGTAAAACAGGCTAAGAAATACAAAACATTAAGAAAACAATCAGATGAAATTGTATGTGTAAAATGATTCAGCATTGTGTCCTTATGGTTGACATTCTTTTACTAATTTTCCCCATTGACATTGGAAGATAATCATATCTTAATGCAGTTTAAAGCGATTCTTGAGGATCTTTGAGTGAGTATGCCCCAAAACATCTACCTCTGTTTATAGTAGTAAAATCCATCTTATTCCCATAGCCTGAAATGGAAAGTGCCAGGATCAGGGTTATCACTCATATGGTCTTACAGCATATGTGATTCCATAGACATGCAAATGCCTTTTCATATACAACCGGTTTTCCCATCCTTTAAATGCTCTCTTTGTGAAAGTACATTTAGAAACATCTCCATTGGCTGAAATGACACAGGGAATAGATTTGGGTTCTGTAATGCTCCTTCAAACTTAAGCTCAAAGTGCTGCATTTCATGAATGTTATTTAATCATCCAGGGTCATTCTGATGAACGTAGTTACAATCTCTGGAATATACAATAGTTTAATAACATTGTGGTGGAAAAAAATATTTAAATGCGAAGCCTCTTCCATTTGTGTTGCCCAAAAAGATCGCAAGCTGCTTCTCAGCGCAACAGGTGCTGCGTCCCCCCAGAACGTAACTTGAACTTCAGCCATGGCACTACTGTCTCTTTCCAGCTGAATTCCAAGCTACACTAGAAATTTGTCTGTCCTGCTTGTCGATACCTGTCGCTAAAAGAAATTGAGACTTGTAAAAATTAACTAATGCTTAGGCTAAAATTTTACCTTATGGAGAGATCCCTGCATTCTTAGAAATAAAGGTGCCAGAGAAGACCGGAGCCATTCCATTAACGAAACCACTTGTGGTTCTCTGAATAACCTTGCAGTAGATGCTTCCTAAAAAAAAATAAAAAAAACACTTGAAAGGGTCTTTAGGGAACCAAACTTGGATCTGTTATGAAATTGCTCCACAGAACCCTTGCCTTTGTTTTTAAGAGTGTAGCAGTTTACACGTGCTGTATTTTTCTATAGAAACTGGTAAGGAGCTCGAGGTGTGTACATTTGTGTGTGGGATATTACTCAGATTATTTAAAATCATTAAACTTTTTTCTTCTTTTTTTTTTTTCGGTCTGTTATGGAACTCCAGCAGGTTGGTGGAAAGACTTGCTTCATACGACTAAAACACCAACTGCTGGTTTTGCACTTTAAGCATATAAATGTATGTGTGTGTGTGTGCCCTGCTACGTGCCTTAAGTACTGGCGTGCTTATGCAACTCAAGTGGCATGTCTTAACATGACTATGTGATGCCTGACACCTGAAATGTTGTGGGATTCCCTGATTTTTAAGAGCGAGTGAAAGCATGAAGCGTTTATTATTACCCATGCTCCTGTTTGTAGATAACTGCGTTTTCTCATTTCTGTTGAGGCTGGTAATTATTCTAGAGTCCAGTGGTTTGGACATGCATAAATGTGGTTTTGAAATAAAACCACTGACATCCAGAGAACGGCCCTAACAATTTATTTTCTGCAATAAAGAAATTCACCAAATGCTATTGCCTCCTGGTGTAAATAGATGCAAAGGTTTTGCTGTATTTTCATGATTATGATATTACTTGCTATTATGAGTTGTCATAATCTTGTGTATTCATTACTGTGTAGAAGTCTTCTGAAAATATGTAATAACTGTCTAGATGAGCTGTGAGTGTTTTTTCTCATTAATATTACTAAAACTACAAAGGAAAAAATACAAATATGAGTATACAGTAAATAGTGATTTTTTTTGTACATCAATGTGTTCCTTGTGGAAGTCCAGTATTCCTGTAGTTTTCATCAGAAACTTGATTTGACTCAATCAGTCCTTCAGTGAATTACATCAGGAGCTGCTGATGGAATTTCACGAATCCAAACAAGGATCCGAGGAGGAATCTGGAACCAAACCTGTGTTCTCACAAGCTCACCAGCACCAGTTTCTTTTTACAAACAAAACAAATCTTGATGCTTTTTACTGCTTTCTTTGTTTGCATTTATTTAAGTGTTAACTTTGTTAGTGGAAAGACACATTATCACACCCTAGGAGATAATAGCTTTGAACAATTTGCACAGGTTCAAAAGACTTGCACAGTACTATAGTTCTCAAAAGAACGTTAGTCCCTCTGGTCAGTATGTGTCCGGCAGCTTTGCTAAATGGCAATCCACACTTTGTGTCAGATTTACTATATTTATTGTGTAAGCCAGGGTAGTTTTGCCGCCCTTCAAAAAAGAGAAATAGAGCTTTGGTTGGGGCTGTAAAGAGAAAGCGTGAAGCTCTAAATGGTCATAGGCGTTAATATGTTCATCAGTTTTGCATTTCTACATTCCTGTCTTCTATGGATGATCTGCTCATAAGACCTGTTGAAATTTGTACTCTGAAGTCCACCTACAGAACCACTCTTTGCTTGTTTAGTTACAAATAGCCCTGCAGTCCTCAACTGCACACTCATGTGAGGACCACAAGGCTCTGTCCCATTTCTCATTTCGACGCTCAAAGGGCTGCTCATGGCCATCGGCAAAGATGTGGACTCAGCAGCTGCCCGTCACCCAGAAGTGAAGGTGAGGTTCGATTAGAGTAGATAGTTAACAGCTGTCCAGCACTGGGGAAGAGGCATGATATTCAGATACTAGTAAGAATGCATTTGATTATTCATTTACTTTGTTTTTCAAGCTGCATTATGCATGTGATGTGAACTGAATCTACATGTTGCCTGGGCCTGTCCCAAATGCATGTGTTTAAACCCCACACCCTTTTGTGGACTTGAAGGAGGGCCACAAGGCTCTGGTCAGCAGCCTGACTCCTTGCATTAAGCTGTGACATTCTGCCAGTCCCAAAGTCCACTCTTGTGACTTGTGATTGTGCTTAACTACACACTGTTTCCGAAAATTGCACAAGACCACGAGTGTGTGGTAATGCATGGTGTCTTTGTGAGAGTTCCCAATGTCAGCGTTAGAATGTCAGAATGTCACCAAGTACCTAGTCCAGCGCTGCTTCAGTGCAGTCTTTGGGAAAGGCTGTGTGTTCCTGCACACTCTGTTTTTACACATCTAAAGAATGGGACACATTTGTAAACCCAGCAGAAAACCCATGACTGCATGTCTTGTGACCTTTGCAACAGGCCGGTTTCTTATGTACAAGAACCCCAGAATTAAGGCACTTCCCCTATCCATGTTAAAGCTGTTTGTCCATATAAACCGTGTATATATTTCCAAAATGGTAAACAAAAGTCTGAAACCACCAGAGAAAAAAAAAATCCTTCTAGTTTGAATTCTTCTCTAATTTATTGCAAAAGTTGGAGTAACAAACTTACTCCAGTGCAGAAGCCTCTGAGGAGCAGAACAGATCCACCAGAGCTGTCTGAACATACATTTTAGTAAAGGGCTGAGATTTTTTTGCTCGAAGGCCCTAACATAGTTAGTCTCACAAATTTGCCTTCATTCAAGCAGTGCCCCAGAAAGAGTTCAGAATCTTGAATCTTTCTATTTTCTTTGCTTTAATTTTTTTTTATTCTAAAACTTTCCATTGTTCTGTTGTGTGATTTTTGTGATACACACTGAAACACTGTAGCAAAATTACCTGTCGCTTTATTTTTCATTTTGTTCATTATGAGTTTAACCTGTATTTAGAAAATGTTTATTTGGGTTTATGTTATGGAAAAGAACTGCAATATGAAACTAGATTATTCTTTTGGCAAAGTGCTATATACATAAGTGGAAGGTGCAAAAAAGATGGACCGCATTTCTGTCCCTTTATTAAAGATGTGGAGCGGTATTTAAAGTCATTGCATTAAGAAAGCTGTGAAAAACTGGAAGCTGTGGTTTAGTTTTCTAGTTTTTGTGCAAATAATATTATTTTATATACTCACCTTTATCCTTTTTTATTTACAAATTTCACTCTTGACTACACTTATTGTCGAATTTTCTGGACGCATCATATATTTTGATCTTCATTACTATTGTGTGTATTATTGTGTACTGTGTGCAGGATTTAAAATTAAATAAATGAAAGGTCTGTGTGTGGACCTCCTTTATTTTGCACTGGAGAAATGGGACACGACAGAAAGTGCATGGGCGCACTCACAAGTACACTAAACCATAAGTGTGCACTCTGGGATGATAGAAGTGCAGACTTTGGGAGAGAAAAGCTACACACTTTTGGAGAGGGGAGTGAACACTTTTGAAAAGGAGGAGTGAACACTTTTGGAGAGGGGAGTGAACACTTTTGGAAAGGAAGAGTGAACATTTTTGGAGAGGAGGAGTGAACACTTTTGGAGAGGGGAGTGAACACTTTTGGAGAGGGGAGTGAACACTTTTGGAAAGGAGAAGTGAACACTTTTGGAGAGGGGAGTGAACACTTTTGGAAAGGAGGAGTGAACACTTTTGGAGAGGAGAGTGAGCAGGCTTTCGTTTGAAATCGCCTGTCGCAGCCGTGACGCCATCATGCGCCGTCGTGAGGACGCATGCGCACGTCCTCTGTGCTGATGCAAGATACACACAGGATAGGATCTCTTTACATTTAGCGGTCGGTTCGAGGAAAACCAGTCAGAAAGAAGCTTATTTTACTCCGCCACCATGTCGGAAGACGAGGTGAGTTGGTGACTGTGTTGTCCTGTTCGTAGCAGAGGGCTGGTGAATGTGTTTCAGCAGGACTTTGGGCCTTTACCACCAACTCCATCTCCTCATCCAGCTCTTCTGACCCCAGAGGGCTGCATTTGTTTTCACTTCTCTGGAACTTTGTGCTGCTCTGTAACAACTAAATAAAATCTGTCGTTTCCGTTAGGCTTAGTAACTATATGTGCTTAAGCAACAATATCATGGTTCTCATGAACTTTGAAGGATTCCTGTTTATTAGGATATGCCCCGTGTTGTTTTTCTCCACAGTAAGTTCCTGGTTTATTAAGTGATTAATTGTTAATGAAGTGGTGACAGATCCAGGGCTGCTTGGCTGTTACTAAGCCCTGACATTCGAGCTCGGCCTTTTGATGTCAAAACAAAACTAAAAACTAATAGCAACGAACCAGTCTTGTCCTGACCGTGATGCTAGATGTCTAAGGAGGTTATACAGTGGAGCTTTTAGACGTGATATTTAGGCTGTACCACCTCTTATGAATTAAAGTGCTGGCGGTAATTGAATTGTCTGGATATTTGGAGATTTGGAGATGTGTGT
>JBBJLS010000016.1:3171256-3209689 GCA_037577275.1 Bryconaethiops microstoma
TGTGTGTGTGTGTAAAATGTGCTGATGTCATTGTTCATCCCTAATGATAAGATAACTATTCAGTTCTACATTGAAAACATTGACAAAAATGTAGACCTTATAGCACACTAGTCTAGCATCGCCTAAACATTTTGCTTATCCATTGGCCTAGTGGTTAGGGAGTTGACCCTGTGACCAGAAGGTAGTAGGTTCGAATCCCAGGAGTGCTAGTGGCACCTCTGAGGTACCCTGTCCCTACACCCCGCTCCCCGGGCTGCCCGCTGCTTCACTTGGTGAATGGGTTAAATGAAGAAAAGAATTTCATGCTGTTCACACTGTGTGCTGTGGTGTGTTCACATATGACAAATGGGTACTTTACACACACTTAAATACAATAAATGCGTTATTAAATGTCTGTTGGTCAATACTGGTCAAATTTATCACCTGTGCTACTTGTGCTCTGGGCCACTGTCCAGTGGATAATGCACACATTGGACATACTGTCTTTGACTGAATGTTTCAAAGGCTGAACATGTTTCGTTATACTGTATCACATGTATATGTTGACCATGACAATAAGGTGATAAATTTGACCAAGGTCAAACAGACATTAAATACACAATAACACAATTTATTGTATTCTGGATAAACAAGATGTTCAGATGATGCTGGACTACGGAGCTATTATGTCTGCATTAAAAAAAAGTGCTATTTATTAAACCCCTAACTCTGTAATGCTTTTCTAGGTGATTTTAGTCCCAGTATCTACATTTTGTAAATGTGTGTATTGACATTAGAATCGGCAGATACATACGCAAATAATATCTGATGTCATCATTGGCCCAAAATACCCTTGTCAATGTTTCCATAATATTATTAATTACGAGCAAAATGCATGTATCGTGATATCAGAAGTCTGTTTCATTGCAGCCTCAGTACCTTACTCAGAGAACTTTGAAAGGAGCACAAACGTGTTATCAGAGTCAGTGAATTACACAGTATAGCAATTAAACACAACTAATTAAAAAAAGTTAATCTGGCTCAGTAGTAGTAGAAGTCTGTAGTACGTCTCTCCCCGGCCATGACTTACTTTACTGCCCCACCCCCTCTCCCGTCTTCAGATTTTGTTTGACCCCACCATGACCAAAAAGAAGAAGAAGAAGAAGAAGATGAAGCCCTTTATGGTTGATGAGGAAGGAGATGGGCTTGGAGAGGAGACGCAGCAGATGGAGCCTCACGAGGCTGAGCCTGAAGGAGGAGAGGAGCGTGAAGTGGAGCCTGAGGAAGATGAAGGGAGGAAAAAAGGTGAAACAATAAACTACTTATCATCATCGCTGCTCATTTTGTTCTCATTTTGAGACCCACTAGGCAGTATTCAGTTAGGTTGAGGTTAGAAATAGGATCAAGTATGCCATGGGACTATTTTGGAACATTTTTAATTATTGCTGAACGGTCAAGTATTTGTGTTGTCATTGTTTTGTTTGTGTTAAGATAAGATAAACCTTTATTAGTCCCACAAATGGGAAATTTAGAAGTCAGGAGACTTCTAAATCCCTTTGAGGTCCAGTAAGGGAAATTAAACTTTCAAAAAAATTTAAAAAAAAGTTATTCAGAGTGGTTTGATGTGATTCGGTGTGGGGATGATTAACAGCTTGGATTTCTTTATGCTAGTGGTAATAGGAATCAGGGGTCTACAAAACATGTCTACAGAACAAATATAACCATTTAATTAACTGTCCAAAGTAACTAGTACACACAAACGTGTCTTGTGAGTTTTTATATAAAATATTTGTAATGGCTAAATAGTGATTAATCCAAAAGGGGTTTTCTTTGAGACATTTTTGTCTTTTACCCTGAATGTACCTCTCAAGCATGAATTGACTTCAGAATACTTATTATGCTGTAATTTTGTCTCAGAACTATCAGAAAACAACACCCCAGGCATCAGGCAGTGTATTGAAAACCATTTCATGTGATACATTTTGGGAGGTGGCTTTCAGACGTTATTATCACCATCACTGTGATCAATTGTGAGCCAGCAAGTTTCTCTAGAATTAAGCATTTTACATCAAATGACATCTGAATTACTTATTTAAAATCCTAATTCTATTCTGCAGCGACAAATGAGAAACATTTTACAAATCAGCAGACTGAAGTGAAATTGTAAAGGGAGTTTCTTAAAGTTCTCCAAAGACAAACAGTTATAGATTCCCTTACCAGTGTTCAAGAAGCAGCCCCTCCGCCAGCGTGCATGTTTGTCCCCTCTTCTCACTGGCTGTTGCCGCTGTCTTGTGGAGTTTTTGTGTAATAATAAACATAATCGCTAATAAAGAGAATCTTTATGTGAGTATTTGTTTAACACCTCCACAGAGCTAACAGATGACTTGGATGATTTGAACTTCCTTAACCAAAAGAAAAAGAAAAAGAAGCCTAAGAAAAAGTTTAACGATGATATCGAAGACGGCCTGAAGGTGGGTAAAGATCTGGTGTATTTCATAGTTTTAGTAGTCGCTTCATTTAATCACACCTCTGCATTTCCTTTGAATCTAACATGACATAAACCAAAGTTTCCCTTTAGTTTCACTGAACATAAGGAGGTGCAGGAAATTTTCAGACATTTTCTAAATGTTTAACAGTTTTTATTGCTGTAGCCTGTGCTATTCTTATTTAAGTGTTATTGCCAGTGTTGAAGAAAAATCTATATGGTGCCTAGGAGCTTAAGATAGAGGGGGACCCTGAGACGTTGGAAGATGAAGACTTGAAGGTGAAGAAGGTGGAATTTGCGGACGAGTTTGACGATGTGGAGAAAGATGATGGTAGGCAGACGTTCTGCTATATTGAATTTTCAAAGCAGAGGTATTTGTGTTACAAATCTCAGACTTTGTCAGTTTGATTCACATTCTGAGTATGATCAATACAGATACAGATATATACAGATATGTTTTTTCTCTGAATAGCTAAATAGTTCTAAGTTTCTCGAAAGGTGCCATGTGTGTTCATGCGTGTAAGTTGAATTCTCATTTAAAATAGAACATTTTCTTCTGTGCAGCCATGGAAGATGATGAGAGTAAAAATACAGACGGCATCACATTCAGCTCTCAGACTGGCCCAGCTTGGGCAGGGTCAGAGAGAGACTACTCATATGATGAGGTATGTTTTCCTATAGCAGTGTGATTTACCAATTTCATTTCATTTTTATGCCAAGCCCTCAAATGCACTGACCATTCACTGATCTATTTTAGGTTTGTGTGAACTGTATCACACACACAGGTGTTCATATAGCCTGATTTGACTCCAGTATCAAACTAATCTTAAAATCAAATGATTCTGTAGTTTTTATGATCACATTTCTTTTTGCTGCTGTTTCCCTTCTTTCTTGAAAGATATGCAGCTTTAACATTGCTTAATTGGTTTATCCATTTTTGAGCTGCTTACTCTTACTATAACCAGTGCATTCTTTCCTGAAAAAGGCAGTCACTTAGCACAGTGACATTTACAGTCATATTTGCTCTGTCAGTACAGTGGTCTTAGTAAATTAGACTAAGGATAACAACTTACATTGCTTCCCTATGTCACGTGTCACTGTTCCAATAGCGTGGCCTTTCACTGCATATTTGCATCACTTGTTTTATAATTTGGTTCTAAAAATTTTTCTTCAATAACTCCGCTAAATCCACTGAAGTTTTTTTTTTTTTGATTCATTGATTTGTCTATGTATCTATCTGAGACTAACTAAGACAAACCTTTTACAGTTGTATTTAGTCTGAGCTGTGTCTGATTAATTCTCTGACGTGCCTCAACAGCTGCTGAGTCGTGTCTTTAATATCATGAGGGAGAAGAATCCTGACATGGTGGCTGGTGAGAAGAGGAAGTTTGTTATGAAACCTCCTCAGGTCGTCCGAGTGGGAACAAAGAAAACGTCCTTTGTCAATTTCACTGACATCTGCAAACTGTGAGTGTGAATACTTTGTCTCATAGAACAAGCTTTACGTGGGCTTAGCAAGCATTTAGCAGCTGTATAAGAATGTAACAACGCCGATATGTTTGTACTTACATATTTGATGTTTTTGTGTGTGCTTCTCTGCAGCTTGCATCGTCAGCCAAAACACCTCCTGGCTTTCTTATTGGCTGAGTTGGGAACAAGGTAAACACTGAAGTACAATGTGCCAGGGGACATTTTTGTATTTTGCTGTCATGTTGTTGAATTCATGTGTTGTTAAAGTGATGTTTTCCTTTTTGTAGTGGCTCCATAGATGGAAATAACCAGCTAGTAATCAAAGGACGATTCCAGCAAAAACAAATAGAGAATGTCTTGAGAAGATATATCAGTAAGTCTAATTCTGTTAAATGGACCTGATTTTTGAAACCTCAGATGTAAAAGGTCTGTGTTATAACAAGCCTGTTTAATTGGTTAAGCAATGTTAAAGCTACGTATTTCTATCAGGTACAACAATATAGGTACACTTTGTGGGTTTACTGACTGCAGCCCTTCTGACCAACAGAGGACCTCCACATCTCATTTGAGTGGTGAATCTCAGCATGAGAACCACCAGGGTAGTGGTTACTGTTTCTTAGGCTGGTATGAATGTATATGGCACAATAGTGTTGCTAGGCTTTTTACACACTTTAGAGACACGACTGGGTTAAGAGTTGTCAGCCAACAGTGGTTATGTGATCAGAAACTAACCAGTTATGAGGGACTATAAAATTGGTTAACTCAAGTTGTGCCTGGAAAAAGATGAGCTATAGTCTAAACTGCACACACGCAGAAGGTTTCCCAACAAGGTACATCTGGGTGATGAATTAAAGGAGAAAAAGGTCTAGTAAGAGGTTGGGCCACCACAAGCCATCGGAACACCTTCAACGTGCCTTGGCATAGATTTTACAACATGGGTAGTGGAGAGTGCTATTTTTAAAAAAATCTGTCAATAAACAGGGTTGAGATCTGCTAACTGAGGAGATCAGAGCTGTGGACTGTGGAATCATCATCCTGTAAGGGACCACTTTTTACCAGGATCGAAATATTTTATCACAGGGTAGAGTAGACCAGTCAGGATCACTTAATGTTCATTTGTAGTGCGGCTTCTCTCTTAGGGGAGAAGTGGAACCCAAGCAGGCAAATAAAAAGAATAACCGCCTCTTTCAAAGTAACTTAAATCTTTTCCTCTTACTGTCCAAGTCAGGTGGACATACTCAGCATTTTTATACGTCAAAGGATTGTAACAGCTTAACTGAATCATACAGAACCATACACTGTAATCTGTGCATGTCTACTCATTTATTCACTTTTTCCCTTTAATGGGTCACCTGCAGGCATTAATAATAGTGGCCAGTATATCACTTTAATATCAGTTCCCCTCTATGCACTGCTTTCACTTTTGACAGCTCTGATTTGTGTTTTACAGAGGAATATGTGACGTGTCACACATGCCGCTCGCCGGACACCATCCTACAGAAGGACACGCGGCTCTACTTCTTGCAGTGCGAGACATGTCACTCGCGCTGCTCAGTCGCCAGCATCAAGACGGGCTTCCAGGCAGTCACAGGAAAGAGAGCGCAGCTCCGCGCCAAAGCCAACTGATGAGACTGCCTCTCTTTTTCGCCCCACACTCCTTTCATTTCCCACTCTGTCCTGCCCCGTGTAGCCAACAAGGCAAGACTCCAGCCTCGCCCTCCAACTGCACAGTGCTACTGAAGGGCAAAACGAGGGCGCTTATAGACATGGACTTCTGGAGTTAACTGCGGAGTAGGTTTGGAGTGGTTTGTCGGAATAATATTAAATAATACAGAAATGTACAGGGAGACTGGAAAACGCTGGCCACCTGGCATAATGACACTTGGTCCCACTTTGTTTCTCCCTTTGCTTAGAAACAAAGATCATACCTCTTTTTGTTTTTGTTTGTTTATATTGTTGCTGTTGTAACAAAACTAGTTTTAACTTTCAGTACAAACAAGTGTTTTAATTTTCAGTACAAACAAGTGTTTTAACTTTCAGTACAAGTTTAAGTATTGAGATTTTACTGGTCCATTCATCAAGAAATAAAGCCAACATTTTCGGACTCTTGTAAACTAGGAAATACCAAAAAAATAGATACAAGGTTTAATACAATTTGACATATCTTCCCCAGTGATATATTAAATGTATATAATACGTATTTTACCTCATCGACATATTTAAATGGCCTAAAACTGCTTATAAATACAATTCTGATACCTGAACACCTTAAGGTACAATTTTGTTCCTTCTTGTAAGTTACCAGTTTGGAGGTAGAATGTTTCGTTACAACAGTGACAATAAATGTGAGAAAAGTAAGGAAAGGAAAACAACAAATTTGTGTCTGTTCTGTTTCTGCTCACTAGTTCTTTCTTCTGTCTCCAAGCCGAGGATGCAGAGATGTATCAGATGAACATGGTGGCTTGTTCTTCCAGAGGAGTGCTTTACATGCTGCCCCTACCTTCCCATTTAACAATGAGCCACATTTGCAGTCTTTCGTTATGACTCATACCTGTAAGAAGAGATCTCAGACTCTGGGCATTTTTTTGATCATGCGGGCTTGGCGTGGGTTCTATTAATTTTCATTTGACTTGTTCTGATTAGGCAATGATGGTTTGAAAGCCTGTGTGATAAAACTCCACCTGACAATGTTACACTCTTGCTGCTTTTGGTTGGCGAAAAAGGAAATGACTTTCATGTGTTCAAAATACATGATCTCTAACCATAGAACAATCCTGCACAGGTTTTGAGACATAAAGAGAATTGCATGATTGTGTAGGTTGTTCAAAAACAGGGGGCAGCAGATATTACAGTGTTGAGTTTGAAGATAGGATGAGTTTTAAGTTTGTTTGTTTTTTTTAATTAAAAAAAAAAGGATTTCTCTGTGAATTCTTTTTGTGGATTCTGTGCATGATGCAGGTTCATAAACGGATGCATTACAACCTGCGGGTTGTGGGCATATTTTCTGGAAACACAAAGCTAGAGGTACACTAAATGACAGTAAAGTTTTCTCAGCAGATTTCAAGTAATAGTGTATGTTGTTAATTGAAGAATCTATAAGATTAACTGCACAGATTGGAAGAGTATAGAATTGTCTGGATGTTCACTTTTCTTGATTTAGTGAAGATGATGTAATAGTTGTCTTCTGATTTCATCATAAATGACCACAGGAGGGTGCTATGTTGTCCTTGCTGGTCAGGGATTAAATGAAACATGCAGGTTTTGTGCGCTGCAAAATGTTTCTTTATGTACCAGCTTTACAGCTTGCATACCTGGTCCGCTCTGCTAACAAACAAAAACAAAGGCAAAATAAAAAGTGAAACAAAACTAAGAAGCCCTGGGGACAAGTGTGACGCTCACTGGTTTCCTGACCAAATAATGAAGGCGTTGAGGTTGTTCAGGAAGAAAAAAAAAAGAAGCTTTTGTGGGTGTGGGGGTGTGGGGGTGTGGGGGTGGCCTAGTAGGTAGGATACTTTCCTCTGGACCAAGAGGTCATGGGTTCGAAACCTAACTTCAGCACACCACCGCTGGGTTCCTGAGCAAGACCCTTAACCCCCAGTTGCTACAGGGAGACTGCCCCCTGTAGTTGGGGAATGGAAGTTGCTTTTAAGCGTCTGCTAAATGTAAATGTAAATTTGTCATGTTGTACAATATTCTGAAGCATTGTAACCCTCAGCCTTGTCAAGTTTGTCAAATTTTTTGTTTTCATCCACTTCCTTTTCGTGAGGCATCATTATAGAGGCTAAAAAATACAGTATGTAAGTCAGCTAGTGAGGAGAAAAGAAATTCACTTTTCAAGTCAACCTTCAAGTGCTTGTACAATACCTGACAGAAATGTTGGAATCCCTGAAAGCAAAAATTGATTTTAATTCATTGCATATTTTTGGCAAATCAAGCAGAAAAAAGAGTAGACTCAAATACAGAGTACTCTGTTGCTCCTCCTCAGGCTTGTATTCATTAAGAAATGTATTGCTCTAATGACAAAACACCAAACTGGTTCCAACTTCAAATCCGACAGATCAGCGTTGCAGGATAAAGCCTCTTCATTTACACCATAGATTTTTTAAAAATCAGCTTTACATCAGGAATTTTTGCTGGCCATGCTTCAGCACTCTTTGTTCTGTGCTGAGATTCATTATCATCCTGAAAAATGACTTCATCAATAAACCTCATTTTCTTTTAATGGAGGAAGAAAAGCAGAAAACCATGCGTTTAATCTTGATTAAAAATTTAATCGTTGCCCAGCATTAATCTTAATGCTTCATCGTACTGTTATACGCAAAATTAAATAATGAATTCAAAAGAACTGTATTGCGCACTTTTATTTTTAAAGTGCTGCTATATGAACAAAAGTGCAATAACATTTGGTTTGAAAACACTTTAAAAATGGTCCTTTTTAACAGGAGTTGTGTCCTAAACTAACCCTTTAACACAGTTCCACAGCTTCAGTTCAAATATTTCTAACGCAATTCACGTTTTATCTAGTTATAGAATGAGTTTCCCTCAGCGTCCAGAACATGGAGGGCGGAACCAGTAGACATAAAGCGCTGCCTGCTGCTCGCAGCCCAAGCACACGAACTTTCTAAATAAAAGGATTTTTTAAAACCTGCGTTAACGCGAGATAAAATAACTGTCGGCGTTAAGTAAATAATGCGTTAACCCGTTAACGTGCCCAGCCCTAATTAACATTGATCTTCACTGGAAGTAAGGGGCTATAGTGTAAGTCATCAGAAGGAGGGTTTCCGAGTCTTTGACCGGGATTTTGCAAGGCTGTGAGAGGCGAGGTGATATCTTAAAAATTAGATTTACATTTGGACTGCTTGTGATTGCCATCTCGCCTGATTTCTTCAGGCAGTTGTCATTATATGTGATATTAGACTATCACCACACAAAATTCCAGCATCATCTCCATGACCAATGCAGATTCACCACTGAGATCTTCCACACATCCATGATTGTTTTTTTTTAATCTCACTGTAAGCTTGTTTTCTTCCGTTCGGGTGTTAGTGCTGCTTTTATTTTGTATTTTTTATGTGCAAGTGTTATTCGGTACAGATATAGTAATGTTAATTTTTTTTTTTTAAATAAATGTTGACCCGGCATGTAACTTAAGGCACACTAAAACGTAGCTGTTTATTATTTTATTCGATAAACGTACAGTGGAGTGGTTTTTGTAAAGGTTTATCAAAATAAGAAACAGAATATGATCACTTCTGAATGTATCTTGAACTCCAGGGTCCATATGGAGGGCCTCGTCCAGCTTGACGACTGCGCATGCGCGGAGCCGAGAAGCCGAAAATGGCGGCTCGGTTGGGTCAGTGGTATTCTGTTGGAAGATGTTTCCTCAAGTCCCAAAACGCCCTTCATGTCTCTAAAGTAAGTCGTGAGCGGTCTTGACACGCACAGGGACCTTTTGAACAAAGTGTAGGTTTCAAATAACTTATATAAACAGTTGCAGTGGACTATTCAGATTGTTTCGGCGAGTTCAGACAGCACATAAGATCACTTTATTCCTTCAGTCAGATAGCAGGACTGGACAGCTCCAGCTGGACCAGTGGGGTCTTCAAAAGAGTGTTTAACAGGTTTATGGGATTTAAACCTTACTTTTGGTTGTGACATGTCATGTGTATCTGTGATTTAGCATACCAGACAGTCTGGAAGAAACTGATGGAGCTCCATTTGTTGCTCCATCGGCCACTTATCATTTTATGGTAGCCCCATCAACCACTGATCAGTTTATTGTGGCTCCAGCAGCCACCGATCATTTTATGGTAGCTCCATCAGCCACTGATCTGTTTATTGTGGCTCCAGCAGCCACTGATCAGTTTTCTTTTTGGGCTATATTAAAGGCAGGGTAGTGCATTCAGTTCCATTGTACTGCGATTGCCTCAAACATTTTTTTTTGTCTTCAGGGGCAGCTGGTGGCCTAGTGGTTATGGGGTTGCCCCTGTAATCCAAAGGTTTTGGATCCCATGAATCCCATGACTGCCAGTGACACCACTGAGGTACCCTTGAGCAAGGTACTGTCCCCACACACTGCTCCCCGGGTGCTGCGTTCCTGACTCTCTGCTCCCTCGCTTGGTGAATGGGTTAAATGCAGAAACAGAATTTCACACGCTGTGCTGTGCTGTGCTGTGCTGTGTTCATGCATTAGAGTAAGTGGCCACTTTACCACTTTATATCTTGACTTTTGTGTGATTGCCAAGGCGTGTTTTATTCAGCACTGCTAACCTGCTCTAAGACATTCAGTTAAACTTGTGAAGTACTTGGTTGAGAAAGTGAGGATATTCGGTAATGTGGTGCCCATCCATGACTAAATTGGGATCACTGCTTTGTATCCTAGATGTCATGCTTTGACTTGAAAGAACCTGTTGATAAAACTGAACTGATTTCAGACATTAGGTGTATGAACACAAATTCTTCACTATCTTAAACCATAGTTTAATGGTCTCAAGTGCAACTTGTGTGATAGCAAATTGATGTATTGTCTCTGTTTTCCTCTGTTTACTTCTGTTTACAATGTGAATATGTCCTTCACTAGTCTATCCAAAGGGAGAAAAGTAGAAATCTCCACTCTGGGTGTGCTGACAGCTGGAGGAGCTGGGCTAGCACAGATACTTCATCAGTCAGTCAAAGCATCGGACTTGGAACTACACCCACCGTCTTATCCCTGGAGCCACAACAGCTTCTTGCCTGGTCTGGATCATGCAAGGTGTGTTTACTCTGCTTCGTGTCTGTTGTGAAGGATTTGTGTTGGCTGCTATAGCAGCATTTTTGAAATGGAACTAAAATCTGTTTGACACACTATGTGGATTTTGTCTTACAGTATCTGGTGTGGCTACCAAGTGTACAAACAGTTGTGTTCAGCCTGCCACAGTATGAAATACTTGGCCCTCTGCAACCAGTGGGAGTATCGCACACAGAGGATGAGGTTAAAGCCATTGCTGAGTAGGTGAGGCCTAGGATAAATATACAGGTTTAATTCACTTTTAATTGCAATTAGGAAGCTACAAATAGGCTATGCTCAATACAAGTTGACAATACACTGGCAATGCCACAGAAGAACCATTTTAGGTTGTTTACGACTGTTAACTATTTAGTTTCCAAGTACAGTGGATGAGAGGTTGATCATTACCATCGTTGGTTTTCTGATTATATATGGCTGGTCCTTGTCCTTTCTGTTACAGGGAAAAAAAAAAATTAAACCTGGACCTAGGTGTTACAGTAATTGCAACTCAGAAAGGATCAGAGAAATAAATATTTTCACGACTAAAAATGTCAGAGGAATTAACGACAAGTATGGCTGCTTTGAAAATGCTTGTGTCTTAAACTAACATATAAAAATGCATAAGGAGAACAAAGCTGAACCTCGAGCAATAGAAAAAAGTTACGCGTCCTGATGAGTCGTCTTTGTTTCAGGCATCTTTCTTTGGAGAAAGCAAATTAATTCCTAATCATATTTTCTGCTATATCATTGGAAGTCATTAGTTCCAGTGATTGCTTTGTATGCTTGTGTAATAGCCAGGAACTATAAGGCCATATTACAGGAGTAGGGACATCCTATGGTGCAAACACTGTTACTTTATGATGTTCCACACCCCATGACATTTTATCAGTAATGTGTCTTTCACTCTCTTGCGCTTTTGCACTCTGACTCCTTCAGATTGAGGTGGTAGGTGGTCCAGATGAGACGGGAGAGATGTTCACTTGTACAGTAACTTTCCAAAGCTTTATACCAACCCAGAGGCTGCAGAGGCTGCTAATAATGGAGCTCTTCCTCCTGACCTCAGCTACATTGTTAAAGCTAGGTAACAAAGGCACTGAATTGGGCTCAGTGCTCACAACCAGAAGCAGAGCTGCACAATTTATTGATTTTTGCATCAGGCGTATTGCAGTATGATATTTTGTCTAGATCATGAAGCATCAGAAAAGAGGTTATTGCTATATATACACAATGGTATGCAAATGTTTGAAAACCTACAATTTACACAAATACACATCTACAGGAATCAGTTGTGACACTGTTTCCATCTCTGAGCATTATGAGTTTACTGTATTGAAAAAAATAGAAAATGTGACGTAATTTTAACCTGGCCACATTTGCTTTATTATTTTTCAAGTGTGTTTGCTTTGGCAAATAAGCAGTATGCTCTATTTCAAGGATTTGTATTTAGTTTTTACTAATAAAAAAAACAAAAAAAAAAAACAAATTCAATTTGGCACTTTTGCACACAGCTGTATGCATTTGTGGTAGTCCGGATGGGTGCCATTCTCTAACAGTATTTGTATTACAGATGCAACAACATTCATAATTATCCCTAAAAAGCATTAATTAACATGACACCCAAAAGTCCAACTAACCTTCGTGGCCACACTGTTAGTACGCCCTTCAAACAGACCCCTATAGCTAAATAAACATTAAGTTGTTACAACAAAGTGAAAACATGTATTCAAAGAAATAATGATACATGTTAATCCTGTGTGTTTGTGTTTGTCTACCTATCAGGCATGGTGGGGAAGACTGCTGACAGGACACTGATCCCCCTGCTGGAGTGTCTATAAGAGAGAGGCTCTACTACAACCCCTACTTCCCTGGCCAGGCCATTGGCATGGCCCCACCCATCTACAATGAGATCCTAGAGTATGGTGAGTATTTTATAGTTAATTTTTAATAACTATGCACTACCTTTGTCATTACTCACATAAAGGCTCAGAAGGAAATGACCAGAGGAAGATGTTGCCCTTTGGAGTAAACTGATAGACTCTGAGGAAGAGGTTTTTATAGAACTGTTTTGGATTTTAACTGTTTTGGAACTGTTTTGGATAATTGTGTTTTGTTTCCCCTGTTGCAGGCACGCCGGCGACAATAAGCCAGGTGGCTAAGGATGTTTGTACATTCCTGCGGTGGGCAGCCGAGCCAGAGCATGACCAGAGGAAACGCATGGACCTTAAGGTACTGATTATCTGTTCTCCTGTCCTCTCTCATGTACATTATAATGATGGTGTTCAAGATCACCTTCAAACTTATTGCTTGAGATTTGTTGACAAATGCATATTTAGAGGAACAAATAAGACTCAATACTGGAAGTTTGTTGAACTCGATTGACCATTTTTCAATTTTCTTTTTTGTCCTCTTTTCAATTTCTTGTTCACCTACAGCTTCTTATGGGCTCAGCAGTCCTCGTCCCATTAGTGTAGTACCTAAAAAGGCACAGGTGGTCAGTGCTCAAATGCGGGAAGATCGCCTACAGGCCCCCCAAATAAACCATTCTGCCTAACCCAGATCAACTGTAGCTCCACAGAGTTCTGCATCCATCTCTCAACATTCTGCTGTTCTGAAAAGGGAATTGTTTTGGTGAGTGCCAGGGCATGACATCCGGAAGTAAAACATCCTACTGTTGGTTGTGTTAATGAACTGATGACCATGGAAGGGCCTATCACACGTTAACCTCAGTACATTGTCAGAGTTTTATGTACACATTTGTGTGTAGATATGGCACTGTGTGTCTAATAAATACTTTTGCAAAGCTTTTGAAGGTGTCTTTTTTTGTTTTTCTTGCAAAACGAGTAAAATTGACCTATCCTTGCACATACAAGGCAATGTAACCTGCTTCAGATTTTCTGTCTGGGGCAGCTGGTGGTTAGGGAGTTGTGAGCAGAAGGCTGTGGGTTTGAATCCCAGGAATGCTAGTGGCACCACTGAGATAGTCGACTGATTGTCTACACACACACTGCTCCCTGGCTACTGTTTTCCTTGCTGCCTGCTGCTTCACTTGGTGAATAGGTTAAATGTAGAGAACGAATTTCATGCTGTTCACACTGTGTGCTGTGTTCATGTAAGACAGTTTATTGTGGGTCACTTGTGTCTGGAAGACTCTGTATAGAACAGTTTGTACCTGGAAACAGCTTGCTAGAGTGTAAAACGTCTTAGGGAAGTTAAAAACAGTCCGATGTTTAAATAATTTTCTTATTTAAGTATTTTATTCCGGAATAAACCCTCGGTTGGTTGTGCTGGTGCTGGCAGGGTTTATAGGAAAACGGATGTGTCAGCTCGAGCGGAAGTGGGACTGCCCAGAGCGACTGAAGAGCCAGACGGAGGACGGACACTCCAGCTGCATCTCTCTCGGATAAAGGCCGGACTAAACCGTTTAAAGGTGACTTTACCGACCTAAACCACCACGACAGGGACCGTGTGTTTTAAAATACCGTTTTGGGCGTGTGTGCGAGTCTCTGAGCCCGAGTAAAGCAGCAGTCGCGGTCGTTAGCGTTAGCTTTAGCCAAAAGAGCTAGCGTTACACCTCAGCGGCTAGCATCGAGCTAATTAGATTTTTTGGGGAAAGGGGCTGACCTGTTGCATTTACTAGAGATTATTCTACACTAAAATGAAAAATGAATGCTTTACTAAACATTTAATATTGCACAGTGCATATAGTACGTCTAAAAACTATAGAAAATTGTGCTTTGTGGCTCGCTGGGTGATTCACCGGCCCCTCCTCGTTCCTCAGATCGAGGCCTCTGTCCCTCTGACCGACAGAAAGCACTGCAGAGAAAAAACACAGTCGCAGGGCAAAGCCATCTTAGTCTTGTCAGATCGGTATGTCGAATCGGTAAGCAAGCACGTCTACTGATGAGACGTCCAAATTTCTGCAGATTTTCGTGTTTTTTGACGTATCCGGTCTAAAACAGATTAGCTAACCTGGCTAACGTCATTGTAGCCAGGAGGCTAACTTATCTAACATTCGCGCATCGATCTGAATCGAGACCTCAGAGGCCTTCGGGATTAGGCTCCGCGGTACCAGCAGATCGTTTTATGTCCTTATAATGTGGAGAGTAGGCTAGAGAACCACAACGAAAATGTTATTAGATCATTTTTGGTTCGTTTTAACATGGAGACATCGTTAGCTGTCCCGAGTCTCAGCATGAAGCAGGGTGGTCCGACCTGTTTGGTTCTGATGGCATAAATATGAACAGTGGATCACCACTGCCATGCAGCACTCCGTGTCCCGAGTGATCGCGCATGCAGCGGTGTGAAAATGGGTCATGGCCTCATTAGTGCATTGTGATATTTGTCACAGCTTTAAGAAGGGCCGTCGAACGGGAGTGTCCTCGATTCGCCATGCAAATCTGCTTTGACATCGTACACAAAAAAACGATGGCCTGGATGGCAGCGAGGCCTTGGTCCGCCACATAAGGGAGCTCCCAGCATCTTATTTCTCTTGTAGAAAAGGTGCCTAGCAATGTCCTGTACGTAATCTGCACTAAATCTTCTAACTTGGTTTGACATTTTACGGACACGTTGTCCTGAATTGCCATGTCAACAATGTAGAGCAAAGAGAGGTACCTCCAGCAAATGCTGTTTAAGGTGAAGCTTCAGAACCCAGTTTTTTTTTTGCTAAATCTCCATTAGAATGACCTCAGCAGGAAATGTACAAAAGATCTCACCTCAGGTCTAAATAATATTATGAAAATCAATAAGTATGATTAGTTATAAATCCTTTTGCCTTTGATTTTCGTTTTGTCCCCCATGTCGGTTTCACTCAAATTCTTTCCCCATCTGTCTTTCCAGCCTGAAAATGGACAAGAGTGACTTGGTGCAGAAAGCCAAGCTGGCCGAACAGGCTGAACGCTATGACGATATGGCCACTGCCATGAAGGAGGTGACTGAGGGGGGCACGGAGCTGTCCAATGAAGAACGCAACTTGCTCTCTGTAGCCTACAAGAACGTGGTGGGGGCCCGACGCTCCTCCTGGCGTGTCATCTCTAGCATCGAGCAGAAGACTGAGGGTAATGAGAAGAAGCAGCAGATGGCACGCGAGTACCGAGAGAAGATCGAGGGCGAGCTGCAGGAAATCTGCAATGATGTTCTGGTAATTCTGCAGGCAACACTTGACCCTACTGCAGCTTTGACCATCTTGTTATTAATGGATTCAAACTCCAAAAAAAAATATTAACAAATGTTGGACAAATTTGGTTGAGGTTTCAAATGATTTTAGAATATCTTTCAAGCTAAGTTTGCTTGGTGGTTTTCTAGTACATTATCAAATGTGAAGGACTTCAGAACAAAATTGTTCTTCTGTATATTTCTTTTTCAATTATATATATTTTTTTGAATTAGAAATCTGCATGTTTCTTTTTTAGGGCCTGCTGGAGAAGTTTCTCATTCCTAATGCCTCCCAAGCTGAGAGTAAGGTGTTCTACCTGAAAATGAAGGGCGATTATTATAGATACCTTTCTGAGGTTGCATCTGGAGATAATAAGAGCAGTAAGTAAATATCATTTATTGTGGGGTATTTTTGTGTTTTTATGTAACTTGCATAACTGTTTTTATTTCATTTTTTTGAGTACATGGTGTTGTCTCTTTATCCAGCCACAGTTGACAACTCTCAGAAGGCCTACCAGGATGCATTTGAGATCAGCAAGAAAGACATGCAGCCCACGCACCCCATACGGCTTGGTTTGGCTCTCAACTTCTCTGTTTTCTACTATGAGATTCTTAACTCTCCCGAGAAGGCCTGCAACCTTGCCAAGACGGTTAGAACATGTTACCAGCAGCACTAATACTTGATACAAATCTAGCAAATGAAGTCCACCCCTGTTATTGCATATTATTGCAGTCATAACAAAACCTGGCAATGTATCAGGAGATGGACAAATATTTCTAACTCTAATGCACAGTAATTTTATTTCAAGTTTGGCCCATGTTAATAGTTTGTCATGAAATGGATACACCATATAAAGGCAGCTGGATGTTTCCGATGTGGGGGGGTATCTTGGATTTTTCTTGTATTAGTGGGTAATTTGTTAAAGAAATGAAAAATGTCTTTTACCAGGCTTTTGATGAAGCCATTGCTGAGCTTGACACCTTAAATGAGGATTCTTACAAAGACAGCACCTTGATCATGCAACTACTAAGGGACAATCTCACCGTAAGTGATCATTTCCTAAATTCCACACCATTATTGTCACTTCAACGTTTCAGTACCTGGTTGGTAGATATGTAATATTTCTGTGGTTTGTGTTGTTTCTGTAGCTGTGGACGTCAGAAAACCAAGGTGACGAAGCAGACGCAGGCGAGGGAGAGAACTAGAGGAGCTGCACTGATCTCCAAACACATGCACACATACACTCATCTTAATTAAAAAAAAAAAAGAGAAATTACACAGACGGCTTCCACCAACCCCCCACCCAACCCTACTTTACATTCCCCACCTCTCCTCCATTTAGCCCCAATCCCATGTCTCCTTACCTTCTGTATGATCATCACGAGATGCACCTGAAGCAAGACACACACACTGAAGCCCCTCACACAGGCACCGGCGGTGGGGATGGGGGGCTCACAGGGTGACATGCCGATGTCAGCAGGTCCAGTAGTTTTGTTTGTGACTTTAACAGGTTGTACTGAATAGCGAGTCCCTATTTGTTGTATGAAAGGATGAGTGAATGAGAGAGAGACTGACTGACTGAGTGTGTGTGTGAAAGACAGATTGAGTGTGATTGTTTGAGAAAGAGTGAGTGTGTGTGTGTGTTTTGGAGTCGGGGTTATGAACTCTAAAAGTCCTTCCTAATGATTCCCATTTTTTCCACCTTAGCTGGTTGTGCATTTTCATCCTTTTTTCCTTTTTTTTCTTTTCTTTTTCTTTTTTTTTTTTTTTTTTTGTTACGGACATTTTTTTAGTGTAATTCGTCATGGTATTTGCAGGTTTTATTGTATGGTTATTAAACTGGCAGTTTATTTTCACCAAACACTGTAATTCTTGAGTTTTGTATCTTGTTTTTGGACCTATGATGCTATGCCTCTCAGCTTGGATTCTGGGTGTCGGTGCTAGGGTTATTCACTGAAAGCCCTGTCCGGACACATGGTCAGGTGGCCATTTCATAAAGTAAATGTCTGAAAAATTCAATTTCAATGAGGAATGTGTATTTATTTAAGATTCTGCATTCTACACACACTGCAGTAAGCGCTGAAAACTGTGATGGGAATTTTAAAGTTTAGTTTTTAAGTTTATTGCAGCAGACTGTGTAATTCATATGTGAACACAACCCTCAAAAAACACTCCACATAGAGCAAGTTGTTTTAAACTGAAAATGCGTATATGGATTAATATCTTATGTGAAGGACTGATGGTTAGAGTCTCAAACAATTGCACAGATACTGTAATCATAGGTTATTTTTAGTGTAAACTGAAAAAATCTATTCAATGGGAAATTACAAAAAAGTCTTCAGAGCTTACCATGAACAAGATGTAAATCGTAGCGAGTCAGAACAGTTCGCAACAATGGTGAAAAGAACCAGACGTCCATTTAAT
Source organism: Bryconaethiops microstoma (assembly GCA_037577275.1). Lineage (NCBI taxonomy): Eukaryota > Metazoa > Chordata > Actinopteri > Characiformes > Alestidae > Bryconaethiops > Bryconaethiops microstoma. The sequence continues at coordinate 3,189,536 of JBBJLS010000016.1, forward strand.
GATTTTAAATATGCATGTGATAGTTTAGAGATGAGGTTCTAGCCTAAAATTACTAAAATACAACTGTGAGGGAAATGCAGAGGCAAAATAAGTCCATGATTTGTAACTGATTGCCTCCATACTATAATATAGTACATTTGTGTATGTGTGAGCATAATGCATAATTAGAAAATACACCTTTTTTAGAATTGAAAAATTAGGACAACATATCCAGGATCAGTGCTTCATTAATCACTGCTGCCCAGCTGGTTACTGGGTCCAGAAAAACACTCAGGCCAGTGCTCCACACCACTCAGTCTGCCCCCTAGTGCTCGAGTTAAGGTACTGCTACAATGACCGGTTTCACCCCTGAGGGGCTCAGGCAAACACTAGATGGACAAAAGTATTGGGACACTTGTGTTTTTCAGGGTTTGGACTAAACCCCTTACTTTCAGTGAAGGACATTCTTAATGCTTCAGCAGACCAAGATATTTTAGACAACGTCACGCTTCCAACTTTGTGGACACCTGACTGGCCCGCACACAGCCCTGTCCTCAACCCCATCCAACACCTTGAACTCGAACGAAGACTGGGGGCCAGGCCTTCTCGTCCAAAATCAATACCTGACTTCATAAACGTTCTCCAGAATGAATGGGCATAAATTCCCACAGAAACATCTCCATATTAAAGTCTATGTATATGAAAGCAATGCCAATATGTTCCTGTTGGTGTAACGGTCAGTCGTCCCAATACTTTTGTTCAGGCAAAGCGCTCCATGTAACGTGCGCAATAGTTTTAAGGCGAATAAAACGTTTAGAAATGTTACGACCTGCAGTCACATCCAAAACAACGGATCCGTTTTTTTTTTCAGCTGCTAAAAGAAATCTACTGTTACTCGCTCATAAGGGGTGCTTTAAAGGAACTATATACCATCGCGGACCAACATTTCAATTTTCGAGGGAGTTCACGCCCCTTTTAATTGGCGTCAACGAAGGCGCGCATTGATACGACAGGTGTTTCAAGACCTTAATCAAACTAAAACATTTTACTGCAGAACCGCACGGCTTCCTTCAGGAGAAAAGACCCCACTCAGTCCCACCAACTTTTAATTTAGGTGCCAAGGTAAGATTATCAGACTACAAATAAGGGACATTGTTCAGTTAGCTAACTTTTCTTTGAGTTCTTGTAACGTTTCTTTGTGAGGTGGGTCGGAGTACGGCGTCTATCTGGCTAGTGCGTTGAGGTAACTATAGAAAATCTGCTAGTTTTGTTGTACTCTGTGTGAGAGCGTGTATTGTTGTGGTAATTATTTATATTTAAGAAATCTTTATTTTGATTTTAAAAAAGCAAGTTTTAAAAAAATCTTCTACCAACACTTCATTAACCGTGCTGTAAAGCATAATTCCATTTTCACGTCATCTTGTTGTCAGTCGAACAGGTAGCTAGGCAAACAATGCTTTTGTCAGATGCCCCATGTGCTGATTGCTGTGGCCACTATCTACACTAATTAGCGAAAGTATTGGGACACACTTCTTAATTATTGAATTCAGATGGCCCTTCACTTCCAGTGAATGGCAATCTTAATTCTTCAGCATACCAAGACTTTTTGGACGATACCATGTTTTCAACTTTTCTGGACACCGTTTGGGGAAGAACCTTTTCTGTTCCAGCATGACTGTGCCCCAGTGCACAAAGCAAGGGCTGTAAAGACGTGGTTGGATGAGTTCGGTGTGAAAGAACTTGAATAGCCTGTGCAGAGCCCTGATCCCACACCATTGGGAAGAACTGGAATAGAGATTGCGAACCAGGCCTTCTCGCCCAACTTCAGTGCCTGACCTCATAAATGCTCTACAGAATGAGTGGGCACAAATTTCCACAGAAACTCCAAAATCTTCTGGAAAGCTGTCCAAGAAGAGTGGAAAGTTAGGGCCGCAAAGGGGGATTAACTCCATATTAAAGTCGTATGTATTTGAATGCAGTGTAGTTAAAATCCCTGTTGGTGTAATGGTCAGGCATCCCAATACATTTGTCCATGTAGTGTAACCTTTTAAGCTCTTTCTCTGAGACAGGTGTGGTCACAAAAAGCTGCAGATGTTGGTTCCATTTGTGTAGTAAACCATAGTTGAGGCATTTTTCTTTCATAGAATAATATTTAATGCTATAAGCCACAATGGTAGACCACATATAGCTGGGCATTTGCCTTGCAGTCAGGAAGTTGTGGGTTCAATTCCCAAGACTGCTAAGCACCTCTGAGGTACCCTGAGCAAGTTACCATCCCCACACTCTGCTCCCCGGGTGCTGTGTTCCCGGCTGCCCGCTGCGTCACTTAGTGAATGGGTTAAATACAGAGGAAGAATTTCACACTGTGTGCTGTGGTGTGTTCACGTATGACAGATTGGCCACTTTCACTTCACTTCAATTAATTCTAAATTTGTCTTACTGTAGACCATTTAACTAAAAAATGTTTAATGAAAAGTGTCCGGTGCCAAACCTATAGCTACTCATGGAACTGAAGTGACATCACTTTTACAAGACTTCACCACTTACTGGTTAATAAACACCAGCTTTGGTCAGCCTTTACAGGTAAGAGGTGACTTATTTAATTGGTGGCTCAGTGTACAGGAATAACTGCATTTTATATAGAGCATTAACAGTCCAGTTATTAGTTTCAAACTCTGTGCTCAACGTTTGCTTTTTATCGATGTGGTTATTCATTTGTTGTTATTTTCTATAGTAAACAGATGTAAATAGTTGAAGGTAAACCCACTGAAGGATTTTCTGTTGAGGTTCCATTTACTATGAAAGGGAGTTGCTAGTTTTCCATTTCAATATGGAAAAGGTAATCACCCTTTTAGGTTGCAGAGTTTGAAGGATGAACAACAGTGGTCCAGCGTACCCTTTGGCTTCCCTCTATGTGGGTGACCTGCACCATGATGTCACAGAGGCCATGCTCTATCAGAAGTTCTCACCTGCCGGACCCATCATGTCCATCCGTGTATGCAGAGACATCATCACACGCCGGTCCCTTGGATATGCCTACATTAATTTCCAGCAACCTGCCGATGGTGAGCGCTCACAATTGAACTTCTTCTCATTAAGGTATTCCCTTTCCTTCTTTCTGTGAGGAATAATGAGTGTTAGGATTTTGAGTCAAGGACCTTTATGAGGTCATATCCAGAAATTACACAGACCATTTGTGTGGTGTCTTGTTTGAGTACTTCTAAATGTCTTTTTTAATTGTTTTTTTTATTTTTATTACAACAGCTGAGTGTGCCCTGGACACAATGAACTATGAAGTTATAAAGGGTCGTCCAATCAGAATCATGTGGTCACAACGAGACCCTTGTCTAAGGAAGTCTGGAGTGGGGAACATCTTCATCAAGAATATGGATGAATCCATTGATAACAAGGCACTTTATGATACTTTCTCTGCGTTTGGAAACATTCTGTCATGTAAGGTAAGGCTTGGGTTTAGTGTGCAGAATTTTGTGAAGATGCTGTGTTGCATAAAGAGAAATGCAAGTCAGAAGTAATTGGTTTGAATTGACCCTTTATTCTGGCCATTTTTTAGGTTTCCTGTGGGCTGTTTTTAGTATGTAAATAAACGGTCATATGCATGGCGCTAAAATGTGTTCTTTTTTCATAGGTGGTATGTGATGAGAATGGCTCGAAAGGCTATGGATTTGTGCACTTTGAAACCCAGGAGGCAGCTAACAGAGCCATTGAAACAATGAACGGCATGCTACTAAATGATCGCAAAGTGTATGTGTTTTCTACATTTACCTTATAGGAGACCTGACAAGGCTGTTATCTTTATTTTCCATAAAGGTCCACTCTAAGCCAAGTTTAACATGATGCAGGTTTTAAATTTTGTAGTGGAGTGTTTTATAGTTAAGTTATCCTTTGGTAGGTTTAAACTGGTGTTAACTGTATGTAAGACTTCCACACCTCGGATTTAATCAGAAATAAGGATCAGATATGGAAAGGAGGTTTTTATAGTTCTGCTAGAATTATAGGAAATATTACCTTTTGTAATAGTATCTTTTGAACTTTCTTTGCTCAGAAAAGAGGCAGGTAAAGAACTGAAAAGGAGTCCAGGCCCAGTCTGTCCCCTGGGGCAAAACAGTCAGCTGTTCGCACGTAGGTCAGTGCTTTGCTGTAGGATTTGAACTGAAATGACCAAGCAGAATGTGAGTGCCACCAGGAACATGGATTAAATGTTAGGGATTGCAGGAGACGTTAAATCAGCCCTTGATTGTAGTAGGGTATATAGGTGACTCCCAAAAGCAATGGATCAGTTCGTCAGTTTGATGTGTTTTCTATTGTAGTAGTAAACACAAAGTAGTAAGTGAAACTTATGTTTAATAAATGTTTTCCATCATGTCTTATTGCATGTTTTTGGGCCTGAATGAACAGTTTTGTTGGACATTTTAAGTCTCGTAAAGAGCGGGAGGCAGAGTTTGGAGCCAAGGCCATGGAATTCACCAATGTTTACATTAAGAACTTTGGAGAGGACTTTGACAATGAGAGACTGCGAAGTATCTTCTCTGAGTATGGTAAGAGAAGCTTCACTCCACCTGAAATCTACATGTTTTTATAGCCATATACTGTGATACTGGGTAGCCATATGAAAGACAGAGCATGAGCCTAAACTGTGTCTGCTAATTAAGCCTGTGGTTCACAGGTAAGACCTTAAGTGTTCGTGTGATGACTGATGATAAGGGACGTTCTCGTGGCTTTGGCTTTGTGAACTTCGAAAGCCATGAGGATGCCCAGAAAGTAAGGCTGCATTTGTTATATTTTGTGTGTGTGTGTATAAATGACATAAATACATAAAAAAATACTCACAACAAAAATCTAAAATCTCACACTGCCTGTTCTGGTTACAGGCTGTAGCTGACATGAATGGGAAGGAGCTCAATGGGAAGATTCTGTATGTGGGTAGGGCCCAGAAGAGAGTGGAACGGCAGGGAGAACTCAAACGCAAGTTTGAGCAGATCAAGCAGGAGCGGTTAAACCGCTACCAGGTAAATTCACTTCAAAGTGTGTGGTTCTGAATGTCTGTAGGTGCCCTCTTAACAGTGGTCATTCTTATGTTGACTCATGCACTAATGCCTAAATCAATTTTTTCTTTATATGGTTTTGTTGATGCTTTTGTCTGCAGGGTGTTAATCTGTATGTTAAGAATCTGGATGATGGTCTTAATGATGACAAGCTGAGGAAAGAGTTTGCACCATACGGCACAATTACCAGTGCTAAGGTAAAATAAAATTGTATTAAACTCTTTTTAGGTGCTTATTCTGAATCTCTCATCACTCAGAGCAGGCCATGAGTTAGTTATGCTTTAAAGAAAAGTGCTGCATTGAAACTCTTCCACAAAAGTCTTGATGTTGTGAAACTATTTGATTTTCTGGCCAGGTGATGACTGAAGGGGGTCGTAGTAAGGGCTTTGGCTTTGTGTGCTTCTCCTCTCCTGAAGAGGCCACTAAAGCAGTGACCGAGATGAACGGACGCATTGTCAGTACTAAGCCTCTGTATGTGGCGCTAGCCCAAAGAAAGGAGGAGCGCAAGGCCATCCTCACCAACCAGTACATGCAGAGACTGGCTAGTGTGAGGGCCATCCCCAGCCATGTCATGCCTGCTTACCAACAGAGCTCTGGCTACTATATGGCCTCTATACCACAGGTGTGCAGAAGAGGGGTGTTGTGCCAGTGAGAAGTTGTGCTTTTTAAAATTGTTTTATTTTTTATTATTATTATTAAGGAAACACGTAGCTTTCTCATTTTGTGTTAACAGCATCAAGGACGTCCCTTCTACAATACAGTACCAAACATGCGACCCACACCGCGCTTTCCAGCCCAAGTTCCCAGACCACAGGGTAGGATGATGTGGGGCAGGGTAATACAGTGATGTTAATTCTATTGTAACATTTTAAATCATAATGATGCTATTCTGAGCCTGGAATGGATTGCAAAATACATTTTGCTATGAAAGGTTTGTCATGGATGTCCCAGATTCTTTGTTCTTTGTGTCTTCATTTCTTTCCCTGAGGTGCACATTTGTGTGGGACTACTTGAAATTTTCCCTAAGGGACATTAAGCAAGTGATTTTATGTAATAACTTCTTGCCGAGTACCCAAGATATGATACGAAACCCATACTTAATGTTTGAGAACACTTGATGCAGTATACAGAAAAGCAGCACACGATAAAAGGAGTGTTCCTGCTAACATGAAAAGTATAACAAAAAAAATGTAATTTATTCCCTTAGATGACTAATCATTTGTTTTGGGTGTTTTCATGGCACTTACTGTTACTGTACCTGATTTCTGGTTCTGTCTTCGACCCAGTGTGTCCTAATTTAGATTTTATTTTTGTAAACGTGGCATTGGTACACAGTCCGTTCTAATGTGTCCGTTCTAATGTCTCCAGTGTGGGGTGATGATGATAAATGCTGATACTGTAATAAAGTTTTTCACTGCATCAGGCAGATGTCTTTAACCTCTGATTTCTGATTTCCAATGGTAGCTCCGTACTCTGCTCAGATGGTGAGGTCGGCGATGCCACGCAGAGCCTCAACCCCAATTAGCACTATGCGCCAGGCCTCCACCCAGGCACCAGGCATTGTCAACACTCAGAGAATGGGTAAGAAACTGAGGCTATATGTGATTAGGAAGCACTGGACTCTTGACAGTGTTTTTCTGAAGGCTTTGAATTATCAATTTCAGGCAGTCTAACAGAAACACTGTCGGGGATTGAGTATAGGTTACCGGAATTTTGATCCGTCAGGGGTTGTCCGTTGAGTAGGCACTTGTTCCTGTTTTTCTCAAGGATTAGTTGTGGCGTTGGCACACTAGTATGACGATCTACTTGTCTCCTGCTTTGCCATCTTTCTGCAGCTTCTTGAATTGCTGTTTCAGTAGCCTGTATTGTGCTGTTGTTCAAAGGGCAAATTTAAAGGGTCCATATAATTTTTTTTATTTTTCCCCCTAAGATCTACTTATGACATGCCTTTTTTTAAAATTTATTTAAAAAAAAAATTTATTTAAAAAATTTTTTTTTGTACAAAAACATTTTACGTTGCCACTTTACCACATTTCAGGGTGTTTTTTCTTACCGTGCCTTTAGGACTAATATCTTGAGCTTCATTTCAAATCACTCAAGGCTGAAAGGCTCCTGATAACTGTGAACTTGCAGGTCTAGACTAATAGAATAGTAATGATTGGAAATCACTCTGTATAAGAGCGTCTGCTAAATAGACAATACGGACAGTATAGACTAGGGAGTGAACAGTTTATTTTAAAATTGTGAACCTTTTTTATGAACTACATTAAACTTTTCAATATCAAAAAAGTGAGAATTTTTTTTTTTCATGATATGGAACTTAAAATGACCTAAGTGAATATTCTGTCTTCCCAGCTCATATTGGGACTCAGACAGCTGGTGGTCGAACTGTCAGTGGAGCAATGATGAGAGGAGTCAGCCAGTACAAGTACTCAAGCGGAGTCCGAAATTTACAGCAGGTCATCAGTGTTCCAGCTCCTGTCGCACAACAGGTAGTGCACTCATGCTTTCAAACATGTGGAAAATCTTTTATTTAATCTGTTATGTTGAGCAGTTGGATCTATGAAGCATCAGTAATGGAATTAATAGATTATAGAGGAGGTGCAGAGGTAACATTTTCTTTATCTTCTTAGATGCTCTAGGTCCGGGGTTATAGCCTTGCAACCCACTCAGTAAACTACAAAACATTCTGCAGCCCACAAGACAATTCATCCAAATGTTTTACAGTTGCTTGGACTAAAAAATGTGAAAAATAGTACCATTTTGTTGGTACCATAAACAATTTCAACATATCATAGTAAATGATACAAAAATAATATTTGTTGTAAAAGTACATTGTCTATTGTAAAGAATTTATTTAGTTTCATTAAAAAAAAACAAAAAAAAACGTAGGTCCCCTAGCAGTACCATCAAGGCCCACTGGAGGGCTGCAACTTGAAGGTTGACAAACCCTGCCCTGGATTAGTTTGCTCTGTGCGTTTCCAGTATTTTTCCAGTATTTCCTGGAATGGATTCCAATAAAACAAGGACAGAAAATTGTTCACATGATCTTAGGTTTACTGTTTGTTGCCCAAGTTTTGAGTTGGCTAAGTGTGAGAAAACTCTGTTCAAAACATTTGTGTGAAACTATGAGAGCGTATTTGATTTATCAGGCTGCAATCTTGCAAAAATAGTTTGTCTTGAGAAAGTAGTTTGTTTTATAGGTGGTGCCCCCTCCAGTTATGGAGCCTGCAGTTCATGTAAAAGGTCAGGAGCCCCTCACTCCATCTATGTTGGCAGCTGCACCTCTTCTGGAACAGAAACAACTACTGGGTGCGTCTCATTCGCACGTTCACACACACACACACACAGCCCAGGGAATTTATTCGCCTTGTTTGAACACACCCCCTGCAGGTGAGCGTCTTTATCCGCTGATACAGGCCCTTCATCCCAATCTTGCTGGAAAAATTACTGGAATGTTGTTGGAAATCGACAACTCTGAACTACTGCACATGTTGGAGTCTCCAGAGTCTCTACATGCCAAGGTAAACTTATTCTGCCTTTTCCTTTGCAAAGTAATTGTAAGGTATAAAATAATCAAGCTGCTTGATTAAGTATAATATGCACAATTCTCATCTAATTAAACATTTAATATCTTAAAATATCTTTAGGTTGAGGAGGCAGTGGCTGTTCTTCAAGCTCACCAAGCCAAGGAAATGTCACCCAAGAAATAGAGACCCTCAGGCAGGTAATAATCCCTGCCAGTGTTTCTTATGAACTGAATGAAGTTCTGAACACTGTAGAAATACTATTTTTTCTGACATTTTTGTAAATAATCAGAAACCATGTGTTGGTTGTATCTTCTACACCTCCATCACTTTTCTTTATAGACAAGTAAGACAAATTATTGAACTTCCGGACTCTGTGTACGGAAATAATGTGTGGGGACTTTTTTTTTTTTTTTGCATTTTCTGTCTTTTCTCCCCCCCCTGTAGTGCAAGGATTGTATTGTAATGGAAGAACGGAAGCCCAGTGATTATTTGTTTTGTTTTTATTTGCAGAACATTGGACGTCCATGTGTGGGGGGAAATGAGAGATGAGCAGAGAAAAAAAAAAAAAGGTTGTAAGGACCATAGTCAACGGTGACTAGTGTGAATACTGCCGTTCAGTGTTATGTTCTTTTGTTTATAGAAATGGGTAAAAACAAAAAAGGAAAAATTAATAAAAATTCTGTTGTGCATTAAAAGTATTTGGGCTTTTCTGCAGCAAAGTGTGGCAGTCTTGTCCATTTTCTCATTTTTAGTAGTTGGTTTTATTATACAGCTGCTCTATGCATATACTTCAGGGTAAAAGCTTACGACTAAATGCAGATGATTTGATAACAGCAGTTAAAATATATTCTCCCTGAAGAGCCACTATTTCAGTAATTCAGTCTCTGCTACCACAGAAATAACTGAGAGAAAATTGGAAGACGCATCCACTGTTGTGAGAACTAGCTGATATTTACACCAATCAGCCACTGACAGGGGAGGTGAATAACAATATCTCACTACAATGGCATCTGTTATGATGTAGGCCACATTAGGAAGCAAGTGAACAATTGGCTCTTGATATTGAAGTGTTAGAAGAAGGACAAATGGGCGTAGGAATCTGAACGACTTTGACAAGGGCCAGATTGTCATGATTAGATGACTGGGTCAGAGCTTCTACAAAACCGCAGGTCTTGTGGGGCCGCATTTAATACCAACCAAAAGTGGCCCAATAAAGGACAATGGTAAACCAGCGACAGGCTCATGGATACCCAAGGCTTACTGATGCACATAGAGAGTGAACGGTAGTCTGGCTTGTATGATCCCACAGAAGAGCTGCTGTAACACAGATGAATATAAAAGTTCATCCTGTCTATGATCGAAAGGTGTCAGAACATACAGTGCATCACAGTTTTCTGTTGATGGGGCTATGTAGCTGCAAACCAGTCAAGAATGCCCATGCCAACCCCTGTCTACCACTAAAAGTGCCAGTAATTGGTAGCTGAGCACCAGAATTGGAGAATGGAGCAAGGAAAGGTGGTGCCCTGGTCTGATGAATCACAATTGTTTTACATCATATGGACACCTAGATGCCTGTGCGTTGCTTACCAGGGGAAGGGATGGCACAAGGATATGCTGTGGGGAGAAAGTGGAGGCAGTGTTATGCTCTGTGCTCTTATGATTCTGCTAGGAAACTTTGGGTCCTTGAATTAAAAAAAAAACAAAACATTCAGGAATGGCATGAGAAAAATGACATGAGTTCCTGCCACGAAAATACTTTTATTGCCCTATACAAGCATAATGAACAAAAGTGTCAGCTGTATGAAAACAGATCTGCAGTAAGTACTAAATGACCTGAAAGAAATTTGAAAGCATCTAAAACAGGACACATTGCTGCTGTCTGTGTCTTGAGTTCCCACAGGTTCATTAATTTAAACACTTTGCACTAGCGTGTGCATTGCCGCAGTCCAGTTAATGAGGCTAAAAAGCTAAGAGCGTTAAGAGCATCTTCTGCTACTAAGAGCGTTGAAAGTTTAAGGATATTCTGATTATCTGCATCTATGCGTTCTCTATGATGTCGATCTTGAAGCGGTTGATCTGCAAAGCAAAGATTATTCTTAACTGGATTACCTGAATTTGCATCAAATTCATTCCAGGTGAAAGCTGAGGCAATGAATCATAATGCCCATGTTTGCATTACAATCTTTAATGTTGGTTCTGCTCTGATTATGTTCTGCTGAGTGGAAACTAGGGTTTTGATACACTGCTCTATGCTAAGCCAGACCTGAAAGCATCGTCCTCCTGATTTGGACTTAGTAGTTTAAATCACTGATATAAAGAATATGTATGTAAAAGCTGCGTTCAGGCTTTTTAATCAAAGGCAACTTAACTATAAGTACCAGAGAAATAAAGGGTATATGCATGAAGTTCTCAAGTTTACATGCTCAGCTATTTCAAAGACCCTCCACTTAGTTTCACTTGGAAATATATAATAGTACAGAAAGAAAACATGGTTTACAAATCACATTGACTCCAAATATGAACATGTGTTTTAAAATGAAGTATTCTCACTTTTGCTCAAGTAGTTTCCCTTTCACTGATGCTGCTGTGATGAGAATGATCCATCACCTAAATGTTGCCTCACTGGTGGTCCCATGTGGTAAAGGGGACTAGCAAATGATGCAGAGAAACAGACAGACTACAGTGTGTGTAAAATAATACACCTATATGCTTAGTTGAGCTAATAAGATGGGCAATGAGTGAAGATACAAAATATTAGCTCCTCCCTGTCATGTTTTTAAAGAGACATTCCATAGATTTTCCAGAATTTCTGCATAGTTGAATTAATATGTAAGCAAAGGTATAAAAAAGTGGTGTGACATTCGTTATTCTACAGAATTGTTCACAGTGGTGGTGAAAGGTACCAGACATCGGAAGGAGTTTAATGTCCCTGAAAGGTCTCTCGCAGAAAGTTGTCACATTAAATGGTTTCAGATATGCTGCCTAGTGCCTGAGATGTTGCTTTATGTTAGTTCCTGGCTAAGGTTTCAATAAGTTTCTTTTCTTTTTTTAATTAATTGTGGAGAGGTACATGTAATATAGTATCCTATTTTTTTTGTTTTTTCTTTTCAGATTTACACCTATCTTACTATTATCACCACATACACCACAAATAAAATCCCACAAGAATGTGTAGGTTTGCCATTTTGGATAGAAATAAAATGGCTATATTTACACTGTAAACAATTCCCAGTTCTCTTCACCACCGCCGCAAGAAACATCACACCAGACAACCCAAGTTATTGAATAATACAGAAATTTTAGACGTTAGATATTCACTAGTATTGAACACACTACCTATTTAATATCATGTACATGATACTGTACTAATTTTTTTTTTCATTAGTGATTTTCTGTTTCTATGTCTAATTTCCACACTATTGACTGGTGTTTGACTGATGTTAGAGGTAAAGTTGGTTTAGGTTCAGTAGGTATCTGAATATAAAAGTATGGTCTGTACTGTCTTTAAGTACTTTTTCCTTTGTGTGAAGATTATATTTGACACTAAAACAGTGATGACTGCCATAATGTTATCATTTAAATTGTTCTTAGGATTGGAAATGGTTAGCTTTGTAAATTTGAACCTTAAGACCAGAGTACTTCAACCCAACTAACCCAACTCTTTGGTTAGTGTCTTATACCTGTGAGGCTCTACCTTCTGAGTGTTCTAGAAATGTTCACACTGACTTATTTTGGTTACAAATGATTTTTCCACACGTTCTAAAGCAAATATCAACACTAGAATGTTGTTTCTAGGTGCTCTGGCTTTAACAGTTTTAAAGACCACTTGTTTGATGTTAGCTTAGGTCCTTGTTTTCCTACAGGCTGATGTTGGTGGCCATGCGCAAGCAGAGCAAAGCCTCAGGGGGCATGTCACGGGAGCTGATCTTATTGGCTTCCAGCCGCAGAACACGCAGGTTAGAGTAGTTGGCCATGTCCACAATGCTACAGAAACTGCTGATGGAGAATTCTGGGGAAAATCCAACAGATAAAAACAGTTACTGGTGTGACTTTAAATGTATTCACATAGTCTTGTGAACTGATCATTCAACTTAGTCGTTGTAGGACATAACTTATGTCTGAGAATTTGAAGCCATAACTGATTGGTCAGAATATGGTGAAAGTACTCATGCCTGACTGACTAACACAAAGTCTGGTTGTGTGAGATTTCTCAAACCCATTTCTACGTGTGATGTGATGTTCATGCAGAAGTTCTCAAGGCTCATTTATCTTGAAAATATAATGGAACAAAGACTGTTCCTTGAGGAAAATAGTTGAGAAAGTAATTGAGTTACTGAGAATTGATAACTGAGTTGAATAAAATGTACTGATTGGCATCAGCTTTGGCTGCGTTATTGATATGACATGAGAACCTATTTAGTAGCACAAGATATGCTGGAGATTAGTAGTCACAGTGTTTTTTTTTTAATAAAAAAAAAAATGTATTTATATTTTGCTGCACCTTTGATGTGGTTTGCCTGGAGGTAGAGGTTCATCAGGTTTGTGCTGATGGTGGGGATCTTCTGCAGCTCGTTGTGGGCCAGGTCCAGCTCTATAAGTGTGCTCACGTTGAAGACATTGAGTGGGATTCCACGGTCTGTGAGCAGATTGTGTGACAGCCGCACGAAGCGCAGCTCGGGATTGTTCCTCAGGAAGTCAGTGGGAATGGCAGAAATACGGTTGTGCTCAAGGTACAGCTGGCTCAGCTTCAATGGCAAGTGCTCTGGAATCTTGGTCAGCTGGTTTGCACGCAAGTCCAGAAAAGTCAGTGACTTCAGGGACTCCAGTGCATTGCCAAGGTTTTTGATGCCATTGGTCTGAAGATGCAGTGCAGTTAAATTGGTCATTCCTTGCAAGGAATTGGCTGGAACGGTTTGAATGTTATTGTGGTTCATGCGCAGGTCTTGAAGGGAGCGTGGTAACCCTTCTGGGACACGGTCCAGCTTGTTGTGGTGCAGGAACAGGCGTTCCAATTTATGCAGTTTAGCAAAGACTTTGTTACTGATTTTTTCAGATGCCAGCTGATTCATGTGGAGAATGATCCACACGAGTCTGGTGGCGTTGTCGAAGACTCCGTCTGTGATGCCAGTGATTTGGTTGTTCTGCAAGTATATATACTTCATGCGAGCAGGCACAAAGGGGATATGATGGAGGTTGCGACTGTGGCAGTACATAGCGTACGGGTAAGCAGAGGGGCAGTCACACTCCAAGGGGCAGTCCGACACCACTGCAGGTTGATCATCATGTGCATAAAGGGAAGCATAGTAGTTACCGTGACTTTGGCCATATCCATAGTTGTAGGCCCGGCTGCGCAGGTAGCTAAGCCAGGTCAGGGTGTCGGTGTGTGGCGCAACAGCCAGGTCCACAACCCCTGCCGACAGTAACAACGCGATCCAGACATACATGGTCCCTGAGAAGAAGAAGGGAAAGCATGGTTTTTAAATAAATTCAACACCACAGGCCTTACATGTATGCACACATATTCAAAATCTTTTTCATTATACTCCTCAGGATACATTAGATTAGATCTAATCCAGTTCAGAACACAGCTAGATTTCTGCCTGTTGCAGTGAGTCTGGTTTGTGGCCAGAAAATGCCTTACTTGACAGTAAGGGACTCATTAAAAAGACTTACATACAAACATAACTGACCATAAATCACTGTTTTTATATGCTGTGGGCCAATGAATTTCAAAATGGACCTGCAACAAAACAGTACCACAAGTGGCATGAGTAGACACATTTTCCTGCTGCTAAATGCCATGAAAGACTGAGCACCTTTTCTAGGGAATATACCAGTCTAGGGAGTATACCTCGCTTTGAAAGGCTCCCATTCTTCAGAGCAGGCAACTGCTTTCAGACTGCAAAAGTTTGTTTCTTGTGCATTTAATAAAAACCAGTGCCCAGAAGTGTGCCTCAAGCAGGGAATTGTGTCAGTTTCACTGATATTTTCATTGGCTTCATACATTAATCTACACCTCATTGACATTTAAGCGCATACAATTTCATTGACCTCAGTGGCTTTTAACCCAGCCATTTTCAGTTCCTGCTTGTTTAGGCAGGACTATTGTACTTTTTTGTGTTCTGTGTCTTGTCTTAAACTCGGCCATCAGCCTTAAAAATATTCTAGTTATTCTCAACGGAGTCCTGCATCCTTTAAAAAAAAAAAAATCAGTGTTTCCACTTGTAACATTTCTCTGTGGTGGCGGGCATCCTAAAATCACTACCACTATAGCAACTAAAAAACAAAAAAACAGTCGACAAATGAAGGCATCTGCAACAAAACAAAAGCATCCTCAACAGTCAACAAAACAGTCCCATGTCCTCTTTACAAAACAACAGTTGACAAAATCAGTGATTAAGCAACTTGATTTTGACTTCAGCTGAAGCGTTCTTGGACTTGGTTCTAGCCCTAGGCTCGAACCTTGTTGGACTCAGCCTTGCCTTGGACTCGAAAAAGGTGGTCCTGATAACAACTCTGTGATTGGTGTGTTTCAATTGTGTTCAGTGAATTCTAGTCATCCAGAACTCAGAAGAACTCACCCGATTAGCAATGACCTTTAGAAGATCTAATTGAAAAATAATAGAAGATTGCCTCCTTTTATACCTCATGCCAAACTGGCAGGCTGTGGTTGATCACTGTGCTTGTCAGTTGAATTGTCTTTTAGCATGCAGTTATCTCTCTGACTGAGCTATTCAGTTTTTATAATCTCAGTAGCTTGTTTTACTGGTACTGGCACTTTGGTCCTCATTCCGCTGTACAATAGCAAAAGCTTCCAGCTATAAAATCACAGTCAAGTCTACACCTTTAGCTGGCTTTCTTGGGCATGGACTAATGATGTAATGATTTATAGCTCTCCAAGAAAAAAAATTGAGCAGCCAATTTCCAATTATTCACAGGCTCCTGAGATGGGGGGACTATCTAAAAAGTGCAGCAATTTCTAAATTGTTCTCCCACTATAGATTCCATTGAGCAATGCCTTACTGACATTGTTCCCTTTCGAAATCTGATGTGCTGAAGAAAAGTAAGGCATTAGTTGTTTACATAAGGTTCAACATATGTATCTCACCAGCTCAAGTCGTAAAAAAGCTCCTTATATGAAAATGATCACTCAACAGGAAGGTTTCATGCAAATATTCTCATGTCTGGGCAGGCAGCACCACACTTGAATGCCATTGTATGCAGGTATCAAACACTTCTTATAGAAAACAGTGCTTTTGCCTGAGGGGTCTTTGTGACATGCACACAAACAGATGAATTGGTAAACTGATTCTCATGTCTGGGCAGGCAGCACGACATTTGAATGCCACTGTATGCAGGTATCAAACACTTCTTCTAGAAAACAGTGCTTTTGCCTGAGGGGTCTTTGTGTCATGCACACTAAAACAGATTAATTGGTAAACTGATTGATTCAAGGAACCAGTGTTATCTAGATTACTGATTGGTTTGAAATGTGTTAAAAAGCATTTTCATGGTAATTTTTGTACATCACAACAAAAAACATTGTTTTTGTACATTGATAAATGGCTCATTCCAAAGTTTATTTCTGAGTAATTAGCTCACATGATTGGTAATCTTCTAGATTTCTGAGCTAGATTCCCAGACCTAGATTAAACCTAAACCTAGCCCTAATTACATTTATATTCATACAACACCAATAGCATTATTATTCTCTACATGATAACTGGAAAACATGTAACCAAATGGAGTCCATGCAACTCCACCTCTGCAAGTGACTGGTGGCAATTCAAGAAAATCTGTTCCTCAAAGTCATTAAACAATACATAGACCAATTTAAAAGGATTCAGTTTACTCTTTGTCTGAATAAGTTATTTTTGCTGAAAAGTATAAAATATCTAGTCCAACCAACTAAAAATGGTGTTTTTCTTAAACTGCTCACTCTTGTAAAATGTACTGAAAAAGATAAATCATACCTGTGATTGCAGAGCGCTTTCTGCCTCACCCTCTCCCGTTCCCTTTTCCAGTATTCCTAAAACTCAAAACAGGACAGGCTCTGAGGGAGTGAGGGTAAGAGGTGGAGAATACTGGGGGTGGGGAGGATGGGGTGCAGTGTGGATGGCAGGACACACATTTACATACACACACACACAAACACACACATTGTTTTACAGCTTTGTACAACACAGTACAATTATGTACAGTTTACACCATCTATACACAACACTAATACGAACCCTTTGTATCCACAGATATTTAGATTTGCTCAAAACTGGCTTGTAACACACACAGAACGTCCACATGAGTACAGAAGACACCCAGTAGAACACCTCAATTTGGTACATTTACAGTACAACACAAACTGTGGTTTGAGGCTCTCTTACACATATTTTGCATTAAATAGCTGGCTTGTGTGTCCTGAAGCCATGTGCATATGAGTGCCATGTGTGTCTAAAGGCAACACATCTGCTCTTTAACAACCAGCTATCCAGTCTGTCAGTGCTGAGACCCCATGCCTTATCATTAGCCCTTCACGAGTGTGTGTGCATGAGGGCTTGTGTTCATCACTTTGTGAGGACCAGCTGGCTTGATGATCAGAAAGCATGACAGCTTTGTAGAGGTGAGGGTGTTTCACTGATCCTCGCAACTGTTTTTGGAACTACAAGGTTACTGAGGTTAGGGGTAGGGTTAGATTTAAGTTTAAATGTGGCATTACTTGGCTAAGTAATGCAGAATTCACTGGAAGTCCCCTGAAATATCGCAACATCAACAAATATACGTGTGTGTGTGTGTGTGTGTGTGTTTTTGCACATTTTTGTACATGATGTAAGTGACAGCGGATGTTTTTGACTATGTGGAAAAGTGAAAAAAAGGTTTTGTTCTGAATGAGGTGATATATATAATACAAATGGGACATATGTGTGACCTCATTCTGGAGAACAACAGTGTGTGTGTTTAAGAAGAATTTGGTTATGATCTCTGGTGGTTTGTGCATGCATCTTGCTGTGCATTCACAGACTCGTGTGGTTTTCATTTGGTCTAGGTCCCGCTTCAGCAATAATTCCACTGAACTCCCCAGTCAGTTTTAGTAATTACGGCTGTGCAGTTGCAGTCTCCCGCGTTGGTTTATTGACTCCCACTTTTACACATTTTCCGGCCTCTCGTCACACACTAATCTTTGTTTATAATTTTCTTTTTTGTAGTGTGTTCTTCACTAAAAATATGCTGTTTCCACTCAATAGCACTTTGCTACACATCTCCATTCAATTAAACTGAGGAGAGTCAATGTGTGTAGAGTTGCTTTTTATGATGTTACCTCAGGATAAAATGTAACTGGACTAAAATGACACTTGCAGTCATACAACCCTCTTTGTTCAATTTTCTATGCTGTTGTGTTAAACACAGAGAAAGAATTTCATGCTGTTCACACTGTGTGCGGTGGTGTGTTCACGTATGGCAAAATGGTCACTTCACCTGTGATGGGCAGCAAGTGAACAGTCAAATCTTGAAGATGCTGTGTTGGAAGCAAGAAAAATGGGCATTTGTCAGGATCTGATTAATTTTAACAAGGTAATGACCAAATTGTAATGACTAGATGACTGGGCATCTCTAAAACAGCAGAAGAGCAACTGTGGGACAAACTGCTGACTTGCTGGACCATGAAGCAACGGAAAAAGATCTCCTGGTCTGATAAATGATGCTTTGTTTTACATCATGGGGATGTATGTGCATTGATTACTTGGGGAATCCCAATAGGATCCATAATGGGAGAAAGGCAAGCCAACAGAACCAAACTGTGATACCAGTTTTCTCCTTGGGGCCAGGTATTCATGTGGATGTCACTTTAACATGTTCCACCTACCTAAACATTGTTGCAGACCAAATACATCCCATTATTGCAACTTAATGGCAAGATAACATGTCCTGCCACACTGGAAACAGTGTTTGGGAATGGTTTGAGGAACATCACAAGTAGTTCAAAGGTGTCGACATATCTTAGACCATGGAGTCCCCACCTTACAATCTACAGGACTTGAAGAATCTGCTCCTTCAGATGTCTTATGGAGTCCATGCCTCGATGGATCAGAGCTGTTTTGGCAGCATGAAGGAAACCTACGCATTATTAGGCAGGTGGTTTTAATATTATGGCTGATTGATATAAGTCACAATGATGTAAGCCCTGTTACCCATGGCCATGCTCGTCCCCCTCCTTTTTCCCTCTCTCTCATTCCATCCAGATGTACATGCAGGAATGAAAATTGCTGTCTTTAAGCTTTTTTAAAGGTTTTTTTTTTTCAGTGAAAGGAAGACGTAAACATTGTGAGACTGCCTACAGTTCTAATGTAACACAGCCTGAACTGGGCAGAAACTCCACATCAGCCTCGACAGCAGGCTTCAGTCTCAGCAGGGGAGCCCAAAACACTCTGATACATTGTTTTCCAACTATAATCAAATACGGTTTTATGCTTTTGTGGGCTTTATCAAAGCTCAGACTGTTTCCAATGGCCAAACATACAGAAAATACACAAGTAGAGAGCCATTAAATAATTCATACACACTTTGCGGGGCACACTTTGGCTTTAATGGTCTATCATATGCTTTCATTTCATGTGGTAATATTAATTGTGAACTTCACTGTGGAGTGATGATGATTTCTGGAACTTCTCATGTTTTTATGTCATGAATGGTACAACTTATCAACTTTGGCAAAATACTGTTGCTGCTTTCACTTTCTTTAGTAGCTAAGGGCTCCTTAAGACACTTGAAGCAATTTTTGTAAATATGATTAGTCAATCATGATACTAACAGAATGGCGATCCAGGTGTTTCTCCACCTTTTGCCCTGTGAGGCTCCAAACCCCCTAAACTTTCATTTCATTCACTCATTTTTTTCCCACATTTACTTGATACTTAATGCCTCTCACGGTTACTTGAGCTGATTGCAAATAGTTTCTGTAGTTGTTAGCTTTCACAATCCTATGTTTGCACATTTACTGAGATGTGTCATGACAAAGAAAACAATGTATCAGAAAAGCATTACTCTCAGCCCTTTAAAACTTGTTTTATTTTCCACATTAAAATTGCCATGATATTGCCATGATTCTTTGTCCTGTGTTGCCTTCATCAGATAAAAGTCCAGATCAAATACAGAGAGTTATTAGAAGGACCAAATCTATAAATATAGATTTCAAGACATTATATTTCAGTCCATTTAGCACTTTTATATCAGAATAAAGAAACAGCAACGTAACACTGACAAATTGTTATTTTTTATTCATTAAAAGAGATAAACAGAAAACATTAACTAAGAAAATCTTTGGTGCCTGCTGGAATCAGTTAATCAAAAGGCAACATGTCTATAGTCTAGTCCGGGGGTCGGCAACCTTTAACACTCAAAGAGAAAATTTGGACCCGGTTTCCACAAAAGAGAAAACTCCGGGAGCTGCAAATCCTTTTTTGACATCTAAAATGAAGATAACACTGCATATATTGTTTTTTCACTTTTAGGCTATGTATAAAGGCTATCTAGGCTAGTGTGTTGCTTGTGAAATTTTATTTATTCAAAGAAAACATTTTGAACATTTA
>JBBJLS010000016.1:3217510-3245040 GCA_037577275.1 Bryconaethiops microstoma
GCTGAAAAACACCCCCTATAGCATTAGGTTCCCTCCACCATGTTTGACAGTGGGGATGGTGTTCTTAGGGTTGAAGGTTCTCCTTTTTACGCCAAATGACAGATACATCACTGTGGCCACGCAATTCAATTTTTGTTTCATCTGACCATAACACAGAAGACCAGAAGTCTTTGTTCAGATGAGCAGTTGAGCTCCTTTGTCTTAGCCATGATGTCCACAAACCATCTGCAGAGATCTGTTGTTTTTCACCTGCTGAGTTGATTAAAACAGCTGTTCCCAATGAATCAGGGAGATTAGGATGCTTTAGAACAGCTTGGACTATTTGGAATGGTAAAGAACTTTGGATTTTCTCATAGACTGTGACAGTTTGCAAAAAGTATGAATAATTTTGGACATGGTGCTTTTTTGTTCAAATGTAAATAAAAGCTGAGAAATATTTTGATGCCTCTTGTATATCGTCTTACTATCTCCTGGGACACGCCTGTGTCACTTGACTGTAAATAAATAAATAAATTAATTAAATTAAATGTATATATATAATTTTATTCTTTGGATTTCAATACGTTTATAATAATTGCATTTGTCGGAATCATATGTTGAAATATGAGTAAACCCGTTCCAGTCTAGAGTTTCTGTATTGTTATAAAACAGATATATTACTATGAAAAATCACTCCGAAATTCTGTTGACCTGCTCTTACCTTCAGGGCGAACTTCTCCCCGGAGCTCCTGTGAAAGATCTCGAACACCTTCCCATTGAGCCCAACTCCCAGGACCTGCCCCGAGAGCTTGTAGTCCTCAGTTATCACCTTCTTCTTCATCCTCTGGGTGAGTTTCACAGCAGGCTGGGTGGAGAGCAGGGTGGTCCCCTCTTCTGGCTTGCCGGGGGGGTCTGAACCGCCGAGGGTGCGTGGGGTTAAGAGCATGGTGCTGGAGCAGAAACCCTCATAGTTTCATCTCCACTCACTCCAGAGCTGAACTTCTCCAGGGATTAAAGGATTGGGAGACTATCCAGTTAAGAAGAGTCTGGAAAAGCACCAGAGCTTTAACGTCAGTGGTCTCGGTCCGCACAAACACCACACAGAGCTCCTCTTTACACCACACTCACCACACACACCCCACACAGAGCTGCTCTTCACACCACACACACCCCACACACAGCTCCTCCTCACACCACTTGTCCGAGCAGCCGCACACATGTCCCTGCAGCCCTCATGTGACCACCTGAGTAGGGTTCTGTTCTGTTCTGCTGCTCTGATGTCTATTCAGCAGCCGGAGTCAAAAGACCACAATTCGTCTCTTTCTTGTCTTCTTGTCTCAGTCTTCACTCCCAGGACACTGGTAAAGCTTACATGGCAGTGGAAACAGGGCTGTGGAGCGTAATGTCACTATCTCGCACTTATTCTTCATCAATCAGACGCCACACGCCACACATGACTGACAGGCTGTTATCAGTGGGGGTAGGAGGAGAGTGCAAAATGAAGGGGGGGGCTAAACATTCAGATCCTCGCCTTTCCGCATTAGCCACGCCCCCTTCTTCCAAATTTATACTCTGTATTACTGGATGCTCTTCTAACAGTTGTGTCCTATTTTACAGGCTATTTAGTGTGGTAGAACACAATATGGGACGTAGCTCAGCTCAATGTGTGGGGCAGCTGGTGGCCTGGTAGTCAGGGAGTTACCCCAGTAATCAGAAGGTTGTGGGTTTGAATACCAGGACTGCCTGTGGCACCACCAAGGTCCCCTTGAACAGTGTACTGTCTCCACACTTTACTCCCCAGGTGCTGCCTCACTGGCTGCCTGCTGCTTTACTGGGTGAATGGGTTAAATGCAGAGAACAGTTGTGTGCTGTGACAAATGGTCACTTTACACTATATTATGACTTTGCACCCGAATCTTTATTGCAAGTGTAAATAGATTACAAAGTCTTGTCGCTGCACAAAGAAACACATATTTAACCAACTACAAATGATATGAACTGTACAGGAAAATGTAAAGAACAATAAGTCAAAAAAAGAGAGAGATTATATTTGAGAGATTATATGAAAGAAAACACCTTCCGTAATGTTCACAAAATTTGAGTTTAAGATTTAAGCATACATTTAATTTCTATTAGCAAAATGTCAAATTTAACAGCAGTTATGCAAATTTTGCAATACATTTTGCAAAAGTTTTTATTATTATCATTATTATTATTACAACAAAAGGGCACATTAGAATATAAGAAAGCTGAATAGCAAGGATAGCAGGGGGAAGATGCACAAATGTTTCAGATTTTGAGGGCTTTAAGATGTTTACTAGACTTTAGAGTTTTACGGTTTCATTAATTATTAATGCATTAAGGTATTAGCTGACATAGGTTTGTTCTCAAGTGCTTCCAGAGGACATGGTGGCCTGCTGGTTAGGGAGTTGGCCCTGTGACTGGAAGCTTGTTGGGTTGAATCCCAGGACTGCGAGTGTCACCACTGAGGTAATGCTACTGATAAACTAATCACTGATAAATGATCAGTATTGGGAAATGACACATCGTTACTAATGAATAATAGATCTATTATAGACATCAACCTCTTCTCTTGCAACACAGATAATTTACAAATAACAAACACAAGACTAAATGTCTGTCTTTGTCCTACATGTGGCTCAGCCCAAACAAGCACAGAAGCAGGCGCAGACAGGCTGCTTGAATATGAACCTGTGGGCTTTAGAATATAAATCAAAAATATATCTTTATTGTTATAGCAATGCACAGCGATTTACAGTTCTGTAGACACTTATCTCTGTTAAACATATATATGAGTTAAATAAATAAACAAATAAAGTGTGATATCAAGTGCAGATGTATCAGCTGTACCAGTATTTAAGGGGATAGAATAAATAAATAAATGTGTTTTACAGACTTTCCTCTAAATGTGCCCAGAAGCTTACCCTGAAAGTCTCTGGTTTTAAAAGTGTGAAGCACTTTAGCAATGAAATAGTGATCAAATGTAAGCATGTAAGAGGGCCCATTCCAACGCAAGCCACTGTTCTCACCCGGACATATTTTGTACCGCACCCACATGGTGCAGTCCGGCAGCCTCAGATGAATTACACCATGTTCTATTACTGTCACCTTTAAATCTGAGAATTAAACGCTTTTAGGAAATCCGAAGCAAACTGAAACACTAAACAGACCCCAGGATGTTCACCAAAGCGTTTCGTGTGAAGTCCAACACAGTTATGAAGGGGTCGGACAGGTTAGTAAATACCAAGTTAGCTGGTTGGCTAAAGTTAGCTGTGAGTTCTAGATTAGTCTGCTTGTTTTCAAAGCTGCTCACTAAAACTACAACTATAGACCTCGACCTCAACCTCAACCATGCTAGCAGAGATCTGTGTGTATGTCTTATTGTTGTTAAGTCTAGAAAGTGGACATAGTTGACTGTTATATGACAGGGGAGCTTAGTTAATGTTTCTCTGCCATCATTTTCTGAGTATAGCTCAGAAAAAGGGCTTCACACAGAAGGTGGTATGATGGTTTTTAATCAGTATGTACCGAAAAGACAGTATGATGGTTTTTAATCAGTATGTATAGAAAATGCAGTGTGATGGTTTTAGTCAGTATGTATAGAGAAGGCAGTATGGTGTTTATTAATTAATATGTATCGAGAAGGCAGTGTGATGGTTTTTAATCAGGGTGTATAGAGAAGGCAGTGTGGTGGCTATTAAATATGCATAGAGATGGCAGGATGATGTTATTAATAACTATGTCTAGAGTAGGCAGTGTGGTGGTTATTAATAAATATGCATAGAGAAGGCTGTATAATAGTTATTAATAAATATGCATAATGAAGGCATAATGAATATACATAATGTAGTGGTTATTAATATGCACAGAGAAGGCAGTATGGTGATTATTAATACATATGTACAGAGAAGGCAGTGTGGAGATTATTAATATGTATAGAAAAGACAGTATGGTGGTTAATAATAAATATGTACAAAGAAGACAGTATGGTGGTTATTAATCCTTATAGAGAAGGCGGTGTGGTGTTATTAATAAATATGTACAGAGAAGGCAATATGGTGGTTATTAATAAATATATAAATGAAAGGCAGGATGGTGGTTAATAATAAATATGTCTAGAGAAGGCAGTGTGGTGGTTATTAATAAGTACAGTACTGTGCAAATATCTTGAGCCACCCCTCATTTCTTTATATTTTGCTTTGAATCACTAAAAATAAAATCGTATGCCTGTCAAACTGTCTTTTCTTTGGCATTCTGAGTAGATTAAATAAAGGAAGTGGGAACAAATGCAACAGGTTGCAAAGATACAAGGCACCTAGATAAACATGTTTAAACCACTCAGCATTCAGGACTATCAGTGTACAAATCACTGCCCTGTAATCTGCAATTATCTGCATGTGTTTCTTCACTGGTTCAGGACTTAAGTTAGATGGTCTTTGTTCTGCTTGAATGATTCATAGGTAGGTCACTGTGTCTTAACAAATTAAAAACAGTCCTCTGAAACTGGTCAGGTTCAGGGACTGGACTGAAAATGAGAGACTTTGAAAGTCCTTCAGGTAGCCTGGAGAACTGTTCCTCAAGACTACCTTAGAATACGAGAAAGTCTGGCTCTTTGGAAGCAAAATATGAAGAAATGAGGGGTGACTCTAGACTTAAGCACAGCATTTTGGTTATATCTGTTTTTTTAGGTGTTTTTCTGTACTAAAAACAACCATAGTAATTTTTTTTTACCACTGTTGTACTTTATTCATTCTCTAGAATTAAACAAGCATGTTTTGTTGTTATATGTGTCATTTTGTTACCTTCGGTATGCAAATGACCTCTGTTCCGGCTGGCTGACCCATATTGTGTCTCACTCCAAAAAACAGGGACGAAACACTCTTTATAACTTTAGCTATAAATGTATTGTTCTTGTGACATCACAGAAACAATGAATTCAAAATAAGCTGTTTTTGCAGCATAGTTTCCATAGATTGAGTTATAGTGTTTACAAAATACATAAAACAATTTTACAATGATATAAGCCCTTTAAGACTTAGGCTTTATTCTAAGTCTTAAAGGGCCCACATTACATGGGACTATACTGTTCATCAAATTAATGTCTGATTGGCAGAAAGAGTCTCAGTGATGCATGAGTCTCTCTCTTGTCCATGACACAGGAGGAAGCTGAAAGCGGACGTCTCAGCTGCGTTTTCGTCCCTCTCCACAGAAGACCTGAACGAGCTCGTACCGAACAAAGAGGAACTGAATGTTGTGAAGATTTATGCACATAAAGGAGATGCTGTTACTCTGTATGCCCTCCATAAGAACCCTGTGTTCTTTCAGCTGGAGAAACAGCTGTATCCTACAGGTACCTAAGGCCTACTGGATATAATGTTGTAATTATTCCCTATAGATTCTGATTTTTTAATGTTTTCTCTAGTGTACACACTTTGGCGATATCCTGATATGTTGCCAGCATTGACAACATGGGCTCCAGTGGTGCAGAAATTAATTGGCGGAGCAGGTGAGTTTTTTCTGGGAATGGGTGAGTATGTGTATACCTGTGTGTGTTCTTGTATGTATCGCTCACACTCTGAATGTTTCTGCCTCTTGTGCAGATCTCATGCTGCCAGGGGTCGTGGTGTCCTCTACTGGACTACCTGATGTAAAGAAAGGGGACTGCTGTGCTGTGAATGTTGTGTCCAACAGGTAAAGCTGTAAGCCAACTCATAGTTCACCTATATCAATACATCAGTAAAACATGTGCTTTATCACATGGAGATTATTTTGTGAGTTTTTACTGGATTTGCTTTATTACAGGGCTCCATTTGCTGTGGGCACTGCTGCCATGTCAAGCAGTGACATGAGGAGTAGTGGGATGAAGGGGAAAGGAGTGAATGTCCTTCACACATACATGGACCAGCTGTGGTAAACAATTCCATCACTCTGCACATCACTGATGTGTTTTCTGTTTGGAGTCATGGGTATGCATGACTTTCTTTAAAATCACGTTGAAGACCATACATTGAAAAGTGTTTAAACATAAAAGCTTCTCAGCAAGGTTAAATGACTCGCCTTCGCTGTTATTCTTGCTCTTACTTTTTTACGCTTAAGATATTTGTGTGGTTTTCTGTACCTTTTACTTTCCACAGATGGCATGGTGGAGTCTTTTGAAACTTGAACAGTGTTTATTAATCAAGCTTTTATTTTAAAAAAAGCAAGAAAAACCTTTTTGTAATAAAATATTTTGTGAATTTAGTGCATAAACTCACTTGTAAGTGCATGTCAGGGAAAATAATTTTTAAAAAGTAGAATATGGTCCATTTGAATGGTAAATAACGTGCAGTAATGATCTATTATCTTAAGTTCAATCAAAACCAAGAAATATCTGTCCGTGATGTGCACGCAAATTGACACAACTTTGTCCCTGGATTCAGCAGTTCACCGTAGTACCATAGTAACTGATTGGCCAACTAGTCGACTTAGAGAGACAAGCCCTAACCCTTGCTGAACGTATATATGAAATTTGGTTTTCTGCACACATGTGGTCTTACTCTTTTCATACTGGCCCCTTTGCTCTTAGGGCGTTTGGCGATAAGACTGTTCCTCCTGTTATACCAGTGACTGATCCTTCAGTACAGGCCGAGGAAAAGATGGAGGAATTGGAATGTGGAGAAGGAGAAGAGGAAGACTCGTTGAAAAATGAGGGGGAGGAGAATGAAGGCCAGACTGACTTCAAGACAGCTGCAGTGGAGTCATCTTGTCAAAGCCTGCAGGACCTCAGCCTTGGAGAGCAAGAGAAAGAAGAGGAAGCGGAGGAGGCCAAGGAGGAGTTGCAGGTAGAGGAGGAGGACTCCAGATCACGACAAGGCAAGCGTTTTCTGTGTGTCCATCGGTGGAAATTGAACTTGCAATGGTGTATTTTATTTGCTTAAAATTGCCTTTTGAGTATTAACAGTGTGCTAGGGGTGTGAGATATATTTGTTGTTTTAACGATGAGGCAGCCGGCATTATCGAGTATTTCTGCGGTAACCGTGTAAAATAGCAGCACATGTTTTGATCATGGCGTGACAGTTGTGCTAGCGCGCTTCAGGAGTGTGGACAAGGCCCAAACCAGCCCAATTAGCCAGCTAGGAAAGTGGTTGCAGTAAAAGACGCCGCCACAACAAACCTATTTCACCATCTCCGGACGAACCCCGGACTCAGTACGGAGAGTATGAAAAGCTTTGGGGGTCCGTTAAATCAACGATAGCGGTGACAGCAAAAAACAACCCCAGCAGCAAACTTTACGTTCTGCCCTCTACGCCTCTGTTATAACACTATAATGCTGCCGGCGCACATGGCTAAAGATATGATGCCAGTCCAAGTGGTTGAGAAAGATGGTTTTAAAGAACTTCTGAACACGTTAAACACAATTTACACACTGCCTGACCGAAAGTATTACAGTAAAACAGCTCTGCCTGAACTGTGTGACTTCAGTCACCAAACTCTGGCGGAGAAACTGAAGAACATGTCACATTTCACCACAACAACGGATTTGTCGGATTTTTTTTTAGAGCAGAACATCCGAGCCGTACATTTCACTGACACTACTTGCCAGACAAACACACACAAGACATCGTTGTTTGTTTCCTGGTCGTAATATTTGACAGAATCTCAGATGAAGTGTACATGCACATTTGTTTTGGGCAATGATTTTTCCAGTATCTTTGTGCAAAACTTGTCCAGTGTATTTTATAAATAAATAATTAACATAAAAGCAAGAATGTTGAATGTCAGAATTCAGTTGTGATGAGTAAAAAAACCCACTTAGTTGCACTGTTTGATTTCAGTGTTCACAGTTATTGTAAGACCTGTTTTTCTTCAAACATTATTGTTGATGTATTGTTGTGTGGTATTTCTTATGTACCATTAGTAAATGACAGTGAATATTGTACAGAAAGCAGGTACAAAATAAGACTCTATTTTGTAAGGAATTTTTAAAATATCGTCAAATTATCGGTATCGGAAAAATGGCATAAAAATTGTGATATCAGTTTTGTCTAGTGCCATATGGCACTCCATTGTACTTTTCTTAGTAGCAGGATAAACGTTCCAGTTTTCCGACTGAAACACTGCATTAAGGTCACTGCCCACACGTTATTTTTCATGTGACCGTTGTATTTCAGGATTATGGCTGAAATCTCTGCTTGAAAAGGGAAAGTCAGTAAAAGAGAAAGTGCTTGCTCTTTAAGTTATCATTGTATGTCCATTGAGGGTTTCCGAGTTGTCCTTGAGCAAAGTGCAGTTTGCAGTGACCACTGCAGCCACTTAAAGCTGAAACAGGAATCTTATGAGCATAATCGGAGCGGATCACTGCTATAAAAAAAGGCTAGTTATTACTGTTGAAATCCGTGCCCATAAAATTCAACCAGATGAAGAATTGCGGGTTGAACATCACTGGGTGCTGCTATCCGTGTGTGTGGGTGGGTGGGTGCTGGGTGTTAACACTGGTTCTTAATCTCTTTACAGAGCAGATGGATTCCCTGTTATTTCAGTGTTTCCTACATGCCCTTAAAAGCAAAGTGAAAAAGTCGGAGCTCCCCCTGCTGACAGGCACCTTCCTGCGCAAGCACATGGCCTCTTGCTGGTACTTATCTGTTCTTGCCCTATAGCATAACCAGAGAAGTAGCTACAGGGTCGCACCCGTTCTCCAACTTGTATTCAGTACAGTGTATCAATACTCCCAATGTTCTGAAAATGGTAATCCCATAACAGTACCAAAATAGTGCTATGTATAGTTCAGAAGTAGTTATACAGCCCACCTCTGTCTTATTACAGTAGACATCTTAGGGAAGCAGATTCTTTGATACATTTGGGGCAGTAGAATGCAAATGAAAACAGTCTTAGACCCAAAGCCTTGCCTTAAAGTTTTCCATGGATGTGTTTAACTATTGTCTTATTTTTTGCAGTCCTAAAGGAAAGCATCTTGACATCAGAAAGTCCAGCTATAAAAAGGTATGTTTTTACTCACACTAATTTGGTGGAAACCCAAACTGAAATCAGTTTGACCAAAAGTAATACTGCCTGTTCTTTTCTTTTCCTTTCCATTTCTCCCTATCCCCTCCCTCTGGGTGTTTTATAGCTTTCAAAGTTTCTACAGATCATGCAGAAGGAGCACAGTCTGGTTCGGGTGAAGGAGATTAGTAAAGGGGTTGACAGTATTGTGGAGGTGGACTGGAAGAACCCAGAGTATGTAGAGCACTTAAAAAATATATCTATCCGGATTATCCTTCAAATATAGACAATAATCAAATTTCTGTAAAGTTCAAAATAACTTATTGTTAAAGCTTAAAGAAAATAGATTAAAATGAAACCGCTTTCTTGGCTAACTGCCTTTTTGTCGAAGGTTGTGTTCCTTCTCAGTTGCGGAGGACTGGGAGCCACCAGAGGAGAGTGTGGAGGAAGCTGAGAGCTGTGAGGTGTCTTATCAAACCCCCGAAATCACCTCCCTTTACGGGGTCACCTCACGCCTCGAACCGATCTTCCAGGACGCCCACAAAAAGTGAGTTTGTGGTAATGTGTGTGTGTGTGTGTGTTTTTGCGTGATTATTAAGTGCATAACGTGTGTTTCAGAAAGGGCGCAGCACTCCAAGCCAGTGAAGTGAGGGCCATCATCACCAATTACGTCAAAAGTAATGAGCTTGTCCATGAAACCAACAAAAGGTACAGTAAAAACGTAACAGTTTCCATACTTGTCCTCTGATTTCCTCCCATTACACTCACCTAAATAAATCTCCTCCTGGGCCAACTGGTGCCCTAGTGGTTAGGGAGTTGCCCCTGCAATCAGATGGTTGTGGGTTTACATTTACGGCACTTAGCAAACAATTTTATCCAAAGCGACTTCCATTCCCTAACTACAGGAGACAGTCTCCTTAAAGCAGCTTGGGGTTAAGGGTCTTGCTCAGGAACCCAGTGGTGGTAGGATTCGAACCCATGACCTATTGGTCCAGAGGCAAGTATCCTACCCACTAGGCCACCACTAGCAGTGCTGGGTTCAAATCCCTTAGTGTCAAAACCCTTGAACAGGATACCGTCCCCACACACTGCTTTCTGGGCAGCCCTCTTTGGTGGCAGCCCTTCGTCACTCGGTGAATGGGTTAAATACAGAGAAAGAATCTCACATTTTTCACACTGTGTGCTGTGCTGTGTTCACGCACAATACATAACAGACAAAATGAAAAACAGGGCATGTTTTAGTAGTTTCCCTGATTATAATCCTTATTTGCTGTCTTTGTTCTGTTTGTCAGTTATGTGAAAGTTAACCCTGTGCTGTGCGACTGCTTACTGGAAAAGTCTGAATACCAGGAGGTGGAGGTGTTGAAGTGGGACGATCTCTTTAGCAGGTGAGCCTTCTTAAAACCTTGTCCTGCTTTTGTGAGTCATCTGGGAGTTTTAGTGCTGCTGTGAAGTTGAATTTTAGTGATATTAATAGAGGAAAATACAGGGGATAGTTTCTCCTCACTGAATGTGAGCTTTTAAATTGACTTGAATTGACAATTACTGATCATTGACTCATTCATTCAAATATTCAGATTAAATGTTTTTTTCCCTAAAGGCAACTTATCTATGTGGTTTTAGGTACCAGACATAGTTACAATTCACTTGTACATGACCAGTTTCGAACCTCTCTTTATTCCTTAGAACGAATGGACCCTTTCAACATTACGTATGCATTTTAATAATGGTGCAGTAATTGATCATGTTGAGGGTTGTGTCTCAAGCTGTTTGTTTCCATGTCATCTGACCTAGTTCTGATTTTCCAGCAAATTTGGCACAGAGTTGCTGTCTTTAATCACAATAGCTCAAGTGAGACAGTATATGAGAAAAGGATAGTAGGGTAAGATATAATTTCACCATAACTGGTTAAACAGAAACATTCCTTTGTGATTGTTTATTTATATATGGGTTTATTTATTACCCAGAATTCCAGTAAATGTGTTATTATGGGACAATTTACGGTGCAGCTTATATCATATTTTATGCAGCTTTGGAAAACTGTTGGACAAAAAGTGAAAAAGCCAAACCCCTTTTATACAAATTCATCCAGAAATTATGTTTGGCTTAATTCCAACACCTCTAAAGAGCATTGGACCAGGATTATATTAATTATAAAGATCTCCCCTTGTTTTTCAGGACCCTGAGCAGGATGCAGGCATGCCATCAGCTGCTGTTTCCAGGTCAGGCTCCTGTGGTCAGGAAAGGGCAGGTGGAACCCATAGATATCACTGTAGCCTCCAGGGGCTCGAACAAAAAGGTATCTCATAGCTTCTTGCTCAAGCTACAAATGTGTTCTCTTGTTGCAAGCATTGCAAAGTTGGCCACACTTTACAGAAAACATGAAAGATACAAAAATTCCCGTCATACATAAGAAGAATGCATACATTCCTATAAGACTGCTATGCTATTTATGTAGAAGTGCTAAATAAAGTTGAGTTTCCAGGTTAAAATGTTGCATCACTGAGCTGGACTATGTTGTCGTAGCTTATCAAATCGAGGTAGGTTGGAAATGCCAAGCGTCCAACGTGCTAACGTTAACCACAATAAGAAAAAAATTCATTCAGTCTACCCTAAGAATGCGACTTTACATGCTTCCAAAATGAGCAACCTTTTATATTAATAACACACTCTTTTCATTTACAGTCAAATTGGAGATTCTGTAAAAGCACATTTGTGGGTGGAGCACGGAAAGCTCTGTTATTGCCCAGATTGTTCGGGAACATATGAAATATCAGCCACTCACATGCTCTTGCTCTTTTTAGGTCTTCATTGCAGATTTGTCTTTAGTAGACAGAGAACGTATCGTATATATATTTTTTTTCTTATTTTATGTGCTAACTTCTATGTCCTGCCCCAGTTCTCCTGATGGAAGTTCTTTCTACTTTCTCTATGTTTTAGTTGTGTGTGTGTGTGTGTGTGTGTGTGTGTGTGTGTGTGTGTGTGTGTTTGTGTGTGTGTGTGTGTGTTTCCTGTCCTCATTATTCTGATATTTTTAGG
Organism: Bryconaethiops microstoma; assembly: GCA_037577275.1. Taxonomy (NCBI): domain Eukaryota; kingdom Metazoa; phylum Chordata; class Actinopteri; order Characiformes; family Alestidae; genus Bryconaethiops; species Bryconaethiops microstoma. The sequence continues at coordinate 3,229,529 of JBBJLS010000016.1, forward strand.
TTACGATAATAAAGAACCTGGAATGCTTTGGTATAGACCCAACTGTGGTGGCAGACACCCTCCAGCACCGAGTCCAGGCCAGCTATGTCCTTCATGACGTCCCTGGAGCCAAAGACCGGCAGCTGGTACAAATCCAGGGAAACCAGGTGCAACATGTTGGCAAACTGCTACTAGGTACAGTAAAGTGCTTTGTAGCCAATTGAAGAGTGTCTGCTACACCTTTCATGTTTACCCATCATTCTCTTCTCTCGTTTTCTTATAGAACAATATCAAATACCTCGCAAATACATCCAAGGTTTGGATAAAGCTCCCAAAGCAGGCAAGAAAAAGTAGCACACATTGTACACCAGCGACTGTATATTACTGTAACATAGACAAGAACCACTGGCCCAAATTATTTTTTGTGTAATAGTGCTCCATACTGCATGAAGTAACATCATCAAGATTCATTGTAGTGTCACATTCAACCATGCAATAAAAGATTTTTAAAAAGTTTTGGTATCACTTTATTATACTGTGTCTTTGTTAGAATAATACTACTAAACACATGCGTAATACCAGTAGCATCAGTTATTCCTTAATATAATACAAATTGCTCCGCCAATCCTAGACCTTCTAACACCCACACTGAAGCAGATGCTGAAGTAGACAAACACTCTAATTTAATCTTATGAACTGCCATCATGGCAGGTTTGCTGCGTAGCTCTGTAGTCTACAGTACCTGACTCTACAGGTTATGAGCTGCTTCAGAGAATGTCAGCAGATACTTTTGAAGACATAAATGTCAGGAAATATGTTCTGGGGAATGCTCAGCAGCTGAGCTGAAAGAAAGTCACAGTTGTTTTTGTGAACACCCACTCCATTCATAAAATGACAAGAATAAGGGCAAATGTTCACACTACTGGTTTAGAATTCATGCGCACAATCATTATTCTATAATGCATCATTCACTCCTCAGTCCAAGCAGTCCATTAAAGAAATTTAAGCTGCAGAAAACAGCTCTATCGTTGCTGTTGGAAAAAAAAAAGTAAGGGAAACAGTTTTACCTTCATTGTAAGTCGCCATAAAAAGAAACTGATCCTGTATGAATAATTCAGGCCTGTTTTTGGTACATAAATGCACAAAAAGTTTGTAAGCGTAGTTTGAGACCTGAAATGCAATACAGAAATGGAGGATATGGGCCTTTTAAATAAGATGTAAAATAAGCATCAGGTGTCTCATAGGGGGAAGATAATTATGTCCACCTAACTAAGTGAAGAGTCAACAGTGAAGAGTCAACAGTAGTAGTATAACCTTTTCTAATAATCTTTTTACACAATAGCAGTATTTATCATTCGGCAGAGCTGATGCTGTGGATGTAAACGTGCTGCTTCTGTGCTGGCTGCACTTGTTTGGGTGCTGGCCCTGCGTTTCTAAAGGAAATTAAACTGGAAATGCAAACATTATCATCTCAGCAGTGCCAAGCAGTGCCTGGTTCCATGAAGAGAAAATTAAAGCCGTTTATGGGGTTTCCAAATAAACAGGCATGAATAGATGAAACTGCAGATAAGACAAAGATAAATCCGAAGATAAAGCTGCCTGAACGGGAAGTAGGGGATATTGGCCAAATGTTTGCAGACGCTGATAAAATGGTTTATCTTTTGACATACTTTTTGAAAAGAAATAAAACCTTTGAAAAACAGACAAGCCAAAACAAATAGGTTTTTTTTGCATCACCTGCTACTAAAGGTCTTTAGAAAGAGGGCTGGCTTGTGGAGCTGCTGTGTAAATTGAGCTGCTGTAAATCAGGAGCGGCTCGTGGCTTAGGAAGTACATGGTCCCAGAAATTAAATTCCATAGGGAGGTTTGGCTCCCAGAAAAGTGAAAGGAGCAGCTGGTGGCCTAGTGGTTAGGGAGTTCACCCTGAGAACAAAAGGTCGTGGGTTTCAATCCCTTAACTGCTAGTGGTACCACTGGTGCCATTGGTGGCAGCCCACTGCTTCACTTGGTAAATGGGTTAAATGCAGAGAAAGAAGCTCACAGTGTTCACACTGTATGCTGTGGTGTGGTGTGTTCACACGTGACTCTAAGGGGCCCACTTAAACATGGTGAGGCATCTTTCTGTTACTGTACCTGCACATTGCAGAGCTCATTTCCATCAATAGTCATGCATTTACCTGCCTCTTAAGCACTTTGAACTTCTACCTTTAATATTATCATTATTAATAAGTATTTAACTGGTGTAATGGTTCATTTAGAGTTTCAGGAGTGGTCTGAATTGACCAGTCAACTGGTCTGTAAAACATAGTTGTAATTCAATTTTGTAATTCAAGTTGTAATTAATTATTTTATAAAGATATTGTCAGAATGTGTCAGTTCAATAGTTTTATAGCTGCTCTGTCTCTGTAATGATGCAATGGCTTCATGTGTCTCAGAGGAAGCACATGCTAACCTTCACTCTTCCAGGTTTGGTAATATTGTGAGACCTAATTAGTGGACATGACTAAATTGAGGAAAAAAATGAAGAATAAAATAGCAGAGGCAAAAAAAAGTCAGCAGTACCAAGTTTCGTCTTTGGTATATCTGATCAAACTCAGCATGAAAGTCCTGCGAATTTTATGAGTTTCTTGCATGATGTGAAATGTGTGCTAAACGAGATGTGTCAGAGATGTGAGTGCAAACCGAAGTGAAAATATAACTGAAAACCTAATGGAAAGGCAGATCCATTGCTTTTGAGCCAGGGTTTAACTCATGTGTGTCCAGGAGCATGTGATGATGGACCGTTTCGGACCAGGCAGCCTCTCCATAGACAATGTTTGACACAAGCTATAACTTCCCGTCTGAACTTGGTCTGTGTGCATGCGTACAGGTACATGTTCACGGCTGCATTGGTAAGGCTAAGCATGGTCCCGATATCTGCAGCCACGTTTATGTCCAGGCTGTAGTCATCACGATCCAAGTCCAGATCTATAGTGCGCAGGATGAGTTGTGTGATGGAACGCGTGATGGACAGCAGAACGAAAGTCATTGACATGGTCACCAGAAGCACTATTGACTTCCTCTTTCGAGACTGTAGCAGTGGTGCCACTTTATGACTGGAAGCGTCTTGGGCTGCATGCACCCGGTTGCTCAGGGATATTTGTCGCAGGGTGAGGCCATTGAGGAGGCCGATGAAGATGAAGGGTAAGATGTGAGTGAGAGTGGTCTGGAGGCTCACCATGGTGAAGGCGTACTCAATGGGAGCGTCTGGCCGGTAGATGCAGACCCAGCGCTGGGCGTCCTGGCTGTAGACAGATATGTAGGCCCAGTAATAAGGCACGGCCAGCAGATGGCCCACCACAAAGATGCCACCAATGACCCATAGCGCACAGCGAGGGTTGCAAATCCGGTTCTTCAGGCTCCACGTGGTAATAGCCACGAACCGTTCAGCCGTGAAGACCACCACCAGCCAGGTGGAGACATTGAAGACACCATAGTTGAAGACATCTCGCACGCTGCACCAAGGCTCGCGAGACCAGAAGGGCTCAGCCGTGTAGTATTTGACGGAGAGTTCCAACACCACGATGAACAGCAGGACGGCTGAGTCTGCCACAGCGATGGCCATCAGGTAGAAGGTACTGGATTTCGAGACCATGCATTTGCATCTCCAGAAGATCAGGAAAGACACAATGTTAGCTATGGGCCAGAGCAAAACATGAGAATTCATCACTTTGCATTCATCATGCATACATGGATACATATATGAGGTTAGCCTGTACATTTCATGCAGTTGTATGCAAATTGTATAAATCCAGCATGTGCATGTATAATACAGGAAAAAGGTGCACATGCTATAGATTGAAAACAAATATATATATATATATATTTGTTTTCGATTTAAGCGATCAATAGGCGGAATTGTGTTGGGAAATCAACTTTTGCGTGTTACTGTTTTTTTTGTAACACTTTAGAATTCACAATTTACAAAATAAGAATTATTACTATAACAATTAACAGTCAAATAACAAAATATAAATAATGTTTTTGACCTTCGGTTCAGGAAATGCGATGACAGTCTATCTGAAGTTACATACTAGAGAGCCTCCCTAAACATCAGTCCTACACCGTTTTCACATTACACACTCTTAACAATGAAAGTGCCTAAAAGTTTAATGAATGTAGAGCGTTTGTATTGTAGATTCTTTAAACTTCATATTCACCACTTGTTCACAGTGTTTCTCAACAAAGGCCTGCTGCCCTGCACAGTTTAGTGCTTTTCCTACTTTAACACACTCAGTTTAGCTCGGGAAGGGCTAACGGGCTGATTCATGGATTCAGGTGAGTTGGAAGCAGTGGGGCTCTAAGACCCACTGGTTGGGAAACACTGCCCAAAAGAACCTTTCAATGAATGGTTTTATTGTAAACAAGTGGATCAGTGAACCAAAAGTGCAGCAACCCTTTCTGGCACCTTTATTTTTTTTGAAGTATACGCATTTCTGCATGTGTGTGTATGTAAATACTCACAGGGGATTCCAATAGTTGCGAGAACAGGGTAGTAGACCCTCTGTAGGTGTATCATCCAGTGCTCCTGTGCTGCCATATCCCTCCTCTGAAGACTGGGAGTCTTCCAGTCCCCTCATGCATCCCCCGACTCCTCATGCCACAGGCCGACAGTGGACACAGGGAGCTGTTTGTGCGTGTCCAGCCCCCATATGGAAGCAAGAATTGTGGTCATGGAAACTTATTCTCTCAGCTGTTTATTAACCCTGTTAATTATTACAGCACCGGCAGTGCTTCTACCGACATGCCTGGAGATAATGAGATGTCACACACTGGCTGTAAATACAATAAGTTGTTTTTCACACTGTTTTATGAATCAGCTAATTAATGACTGGCTACCTGTTTAGACAAAAAGATCAAGCTGTTTTTTTTCTTTCTTTTTTTAATAGGAGGTCATTACCCATGTACGCTACCATTCACTGAGATTAATAGCCTGCTTTTTATTCAGAGGATATTTTTTACCCAATATAACAACTGCCATTATAATAAGTTCTTTTTCACACCGTCTTATGAATCAGCTAATTAACGACTGATTTCCTGTTTAAGACAAAAGATCAAGCTGATTTTTTTTCCTTTCTTTTTTTTAATAGAAGGCCATGTCCATTACCACTAACATTCACTGAGATTAATAGCCTGCTTTTTATTCAGAGGATATTTTTTACTCAAAAATACAGGGAGGTGAATATTGTGGGGAAAAAAAAAACCTTATATCTCCAAAAAGTAACTTTACAGTACAAGGGAAAAACAAACTTATCTCAATATCTGACGTAAGTTAACATAATAAGATTTCATTCTTATTATCTTGAAATCTCTATTGGTCTGATAAGTTGAATTTTGAAATACAAGATATTCTGGTTCTTAATTTTCTTGATATTGCTTTTAATTTGAGCAGCAGCTTTTTCACTTATAAACAACCTTTTTATTTTTACATTAATCTTGTCTTTTCATTAATAATGGGTGCTGTCACTGTAGTGGTATCACACTCTGTGGTCTTAAAGTGTTCATATCATAGAAAGCACAGTGTTCCCTTTTTTCTTTTCTTTTGTTTTTAGAAATGAAAAAGTTTAATGTTTTAAAGTACAGTTTATTTCCTAGTCCATAGGGGGAAATTAATGGCATGCATTGTTTTTGTGATGTCACAAAAGCATACATATTTAAACCTTTTCAGTCTATAGCAGTTTAGACCCGTCCATTCGTGCTAAACTTCTTAAGGCATGTTTCCCAGCAGACTGCTTTTTGAACAAGGCAGAATACAGGGCCAATCAGAACAGAGGACATTTACATATATCAGTCCTAGGGGATCTTGGATGTTTGACTGCCTGCCCTGTATTCTCCATTTTTCAAAAAGCAGTGTGCTCAGAAACCTGCGTTAGAACTTTAGCGTGAATGGGCAGCCAATCAGAACACAGGTCATTTACATATCAGTCCATATCTACCCAAGTTAGGAGCCCCAAATTAAATTTTTTGATACTTATCACTACACCCTTAATCAGCCCTAAAGGCACAGTAAAAAAAAAAAGTTAGAAATTGATGTAAAATATATAACCAATGCTTTTGAAACATAAGCCAATGCAAACCTTTGTAAAAACATAGGATACAGGCCCTTTAACTACATTCCACAGCCAGTGAAAGAGCGAGCCCCTCTCTCTTTTGAACACATATTCTGGCCTTGACATGGTGGGCCTCTCAGATGGCCTGGGTCAGTGTTGTCGAGGTTTTATAGTAAAGGTGGGCACACACACTAATCTTACAGTGAAGATCCTTTCTGGCATCACTGTTCTGGGGCTCCTAAGAAGCTTAGCCGTTGAGGAAACACTGACTTTTGGAATGGCTTTGCTTGTAATCCGCAGCGTCAGTGATTCCTGACCGTGAAAAGAGATTAGGGTTCTGACCGCCTCGGGCATAGGAAGCCCTGGATCTAATCAAATCCCACTCCCATAGGCGAATTGGAGTGTCATGTTTTATGTGCATCTTACAAACACACAGCTTTCGCTCTTTGGTTTCTTTCTTACCAGGCTAAATTGGTGTCTTGCATTCTCCTTGTTATACTCTGGGTCTGCTATATTAAACATAATCGGTCTACATGTATAACAAATCAGCATGGGTTCTATAAGACCTGGCCACACTCTTAAAAATAACAGGTACCAGTAAGAGTTCTTTGGAGCAATGCCATAAGAAGAAGCACTTTTAGCTTTCCAACCGTCATTTCAGTGGATGTTCTTCAAGATAAGATAAACCTTTAAATAAACTCGTTAGTGAGCGAAATGTGCGAGTGAGGTACCTTTTAAATGTTTAAGGAACCTCTACATGTTGCTAAGGTTCTATACAAATTAAAGACTTTTCATAGAACCATATGTTCACACAAAGAACCATTTCAGAATCTTTATTTTTCAGTCTGTAGCCTGAATGATCATTCATAAACAAGGCCAGCAGATGGCGTACTTTAAATTCACAAAATATTTTACAGACCAGATCCCGTTTGCACCAATTGTTTTAGTAATAAATCTAAAATAGTGGGTCTGCATGCATGTTGAGCTTGTGGTGTATGACCCAGCCGGCTGAGAGGACCAGAGTGTACTCCCCATGGCGAGGCCCATCCTAGGACTACGAGGCAAAGCAAGAATCATGTACGCAACATGTATGAATAATGTGGAATTTATAGCCTGTTTCACCTAAAACACACCAGTGACAACTTTTCAGTCTACAGTGATGATTGGGAAGGTTTATCAGTATAGTAAGTCAAGCACTTTGCAGAGAGCTAAGGAGATACAGAGATGTTGCTAAGGTAACTGAGGCTGACGCATTGGTATTCCGTGCAGGTTGCACGCGCTGCAGTACGCTGCAGGTCAGCTGACACGCCACCTAGCTCCACGTGCTAAAGTGGCCGAGTCTCCAGGGAGGCCTGCCTGTTAGCTGTACACCACAAAAGAGGGAATTTCTCAGGGACAGTTTCACTGGGACCCTCGGTTTTCACCGTGAGCATTTAGCCTCCTTAAATGCTCACAGTGGAGACTGAGGTGAATTTGTAGCCTGACCACTGAAAATGTTTTCTCTGAATTTTATAAATCAGCATTTAGTTGTTGGATCCTTCAAGACATTGACAGTTGAGTTTTTGGCAAATGGTTGGACTGCCTGGGTCCCTTAAGACTTAAGCCGTTGAGGTCTGACTCTGCTTTAAGGTACTCTAGTCACCTCTTAAAGAACCTTAGAGTTGGTTGAAAAGTCGGTTAAATAGGAGTAAATACTCTAAAATACTTTGAAAGCACATTATAAAGGCTGACCAGGGGTGAAGTCCCCTAAAGTGTGACTCTAAATCAGGGGTATAGAACTGAGGGGCTGAGCCTATACCCCTCTAGTTCAAGTGCACATTTCTTTACTGCTTGCTGATCAAAAAACGGAGCCTCTCTTGAATCCCATTATACTGTATCTCTCATTCTGTCACACATAATAGTCTGCAGTGAACTGCTTAATTGAAGAGCAAATTTCCAAAACTCACTCAGTCCAAAAGCATTTTTTTTTCTCAGAAAATCGCATTTTACTTGTTTTACCTATTGGAAAGCAATTCTTACTGGAAATAACTTTTTTAAATGAAATTTTACAGTTACTTGTCATTTTTCAGTGCCTGTTTCTAAAGTGCAACTCCTGCACATTTTAGTATGGGCAACTTTGTTTAAAAAATATAATGAAAACAATTTTTAAGTAAGTCGATATTCATTGTCACAAAATTATGTACACGTTTAATATTTATATCCTACTACATGATACAGCATAGAGTCAATGACAGCTAACTGCATAAAAAAATTGTAAACATACTTCTGTCTACCAGAAAGTAAGTACCACTCGCTGTCGCTTCTACTATTGCACATAAAGAGGTAATGTAAAAATATTCCAATAGTAAAGTTGCCTAAAAAATCACCAAAAATGGACGAAGTGAGTTTTGGAAAATTACTCTTCAATATGCTTTGTAAGAAAAAATGGTGGGTGAGGCAAGTAAAACCTTTTTTCGTGATTTTTAAAAAAAGGCCTAAGACAAAATTGTCCGTTGAGATTCTTCCTTGAAAATCTCTTTCAGCGACTCTCCGAAGCCCCAGGGGTCATTGCAAATACGGCTCCAAATTGCTTGTCCTAGCAGGTATTACTTGTGGGTCTTAAAGGTATTACTTCAAAGGCCTAAGTTGTTGCAGTGCTACAGATAGTCCAGATCCCACACTGGATTGGTTTATATCTAAAAAACACATTTGTTTGACAGATAATAGCAGAATTTTGAGTTCAGGCTCCAATCTGAAGTCCAAATTGCTATTTTATCTGTGTTTCATATCTAGAATTGTGTGGCCGTCCCCTTACAAGGTTTGTGAGATTCATTTAGGACAGTTTTTTTGCATTTGTGGGAACTGGGGAAGTCCTGTGGCCGTACTGGTTTATTGGCTTCCTGACATCCATGAACAGTATAATTTTTAAAGTGTCAATTTCATGGAAACCACATTTTCTTACTTTTATTTAAAAAATAAGACTCTAATTTTAATGATTTTGGTGTTAAAATGTTCTAATGTACTGTCCAGTCCATATGACCTATATATTGAAATTAGGCTGCAAAACCCATTTTAAAGTCTCTGTTTTCATGATGTCACCACAACCAACACATGTACATACAACCACCTGTTCAGTTTAGCGCAATTAGTCCAGCCCATTCATGCAAAAAATATATGGAGTGTTTTAGTCTGAATTGCTTTTTGAATGAGGCATAATAAAGGGGAGCTAATCTGAACAGAGCTCATGCACAGTAGGCACCATTAACCGAAAAAGCATAATTAGGGCTAATATATATAGCAAGTCTAATGCTTCTCATCAGTTCAGCGTTGTCTAAACTGCCATGTGTTTGACATTTTTAACAGTTTTTGACAAGGTGAATTTATAACCAGGCTTTGTTTCTATAAATGTACTATTTGTCCAGTATATTTTATTTGTCCATTATCTTTTATTCTTTTGGTTTTCCTGTAAGATAAGTATTAAATGTCACAGTCTCTTAGAAATTTGTGTGCTCGCATTGCGGTACATAATGGATCTAGTAAAGTTCATGCTAGGTCTGAACACTCTCTTTCTCATTCCTCTCTCTCTCTCTGGCAGAATTTGGCAAGATGGGATTATTATTTTGGCCGGGCCATGACAAATCTGTCTCTGAAGTGCTTTATTGGCATTACTCTTCAGGGGAATAAATTATATCAGTGATAAATAATAACCTGCAATAGCATTAGTAATAACAGCAATAGTATTAGTGATTATGAGGAACATCATGGCCAACTCAAACACCCCCCATAACACCCCTGACCTGAGTTTCTGTCTAATAGTTACATTTTTTAGATTATTCTCCCTGAATGTTATATTTAGCCTTTTTACTCCCATCTGTCTGACTCAGAGCATTTTAAGCTTGATAGCGGAGCATTATATGGCCTGCTATTGTATTTAAAGCCTACCATTTTTCAATAGGTGTCTGCGGTTCAGTTGGCCTGAATGGGAGCATTATTTGGCAGGTTATGCCATAGATTTAACTGCCTCCAGTTGTGCATATGAGAGGCAGAGTGAACTCAGAAGCTTCGCAGCCCTCTCTGATCCATCCGCCAGATTACGTTTGTCATGCTGAGAGGATTTCTGGACCAAAATGGATTACACCGTTTGACATTTATGTGTTTTTCCCTCTATTTTTTAAAATCTTTTTAGTCTCTCTCTCTCTCTCTCTTTCTCTCTCTCTCTCTCTCTCTCTCTCTCTCAGTCTCCCAAAACTACTTAACCAGTCTGATGGGGAACGAGAGAGAGAAAGGGATAGAAAACAGTTTATTACTGAGAGATCAGATTTTTAGGCCTCTGTGATCCTAAAATTGGAGTCACGAATGGACTGATTGCATGACGGATATAGAAAACATCTCCATGTCATACATATATGTGCAAGTTTGTGGATAGAGCAGTGGTTCTCAGTCTGATCTTGGAGCACCACTGCGCTGGACCTTTTAGAGATAAACCTGCTGCCAACACACCTGATAAACCAAATGAAACTAATAAAGTGTCAGAGCAAGGTAATTTTAAAACGTGCAGGGCAAGGCTACTCCAGGACCAGTGTTATTAAAATACCAGAAAACCTGTAGACCCAACAGGCACAAATGGCCCAATGGGAACAGGCACATTCCCACAGCTATGGATGAGCTCAGGCCTTGATGTTAGTGGGCTTTTTTTTAAAAAGTCACTTTAACAAATTAATTTAGAAAATAAATGAAAAAGGTCATATTTTGGAGCCCTCTGTTAATATCAACTAGGTTTGAGGTGAGTTTACTTACATACTTGATTTACCTAGTAACATTATTAGATATATAACTGTTTTGATTGTTTTGGTAAGTCTACAAAAGCTGTGAGTGCTTTTTTTGCACAGAGCTTATTATCTTAAGATATATTAAAATATATAATATACTGCAAAGGTGGTCATATTACCAACTAATGTTAAAAATTAAATGGCTCACCTTTTAGCAAATATGGGAAACAGGTGTTTCTGAATGATATTGGGGTCTTTCATACCTTGATGGGTCAGAGTTTTGGTGGCACAAGGGAAACCTATCCAATTATAAACTGGTGGTTTTATTGTTGTGGCTAATTGGTGTATATATAACAATAATAAATGGATAGCGAATTTTTGCTTGGCTGTATCAAAACTAAATCTAATTAAAAACAAAATTAGCTCAGCATTTTCCATATGTAGATATTTGTCAATGAAAGATACCATGCCATCAAAAAGAAAATGTTTTAAATAGACTTAAAAATAGACATAACTAGATAGCTGCTTCAATTACACTTGTCACGCATTTTGGCCCAAGGTTAAAACCGCTGACCTGTATCACCGACCACTTGCTTGGTGTAAATCGCTGTTCCTCCTTAACAATTTTTTTTGGCCCATTTGTCTAATTGATTCTTCTGTCTGGCTTGCATGGACAGTTGCTTCAGTCAATTAGATTTGAGTCAACAGTGTTTCTTTCTTTTCTAAATGCAGGAAAACATGGCTGAATTCCTGCACTTTGTAATCAGCCGTTTAAAAATGCAGGAGTATGCCTTTGAGCATTGACTGATCACTCACACCTAAAGTTTTATACACCTGCACTAGTATTTCTGTGTGTAATGGATATGGCAGAGTTCATATGCTTTTCCATATGCTTTACAGACATTACTTTTCAGCAATTTTTTTGTTCTCCCTGACAAGGAAAACAATATGACTTACGTTGTGCAAAACGGTGGATTTTCTAAAATTTAATTTGAACATCATCTGACTCCCCTCACATAAATCGCCTTGTTCTGCTTGACGGAAACCTCTGGTTCAACTCCCAGCACGTGCAGCGGGCTTTACTAAGCAAAGTGCCTTGGAAAACCCAGATTACTGGACAAAATGAAAGACCCGTGTCCTCAGAGTGCCCATTCATTTTAGCAAATGGCCACACAGGTCATCTCTAGAATTCATAATTTGACCAGCTGCACTGTTTGATGGAGAAAACCATCCATTTGCCATATAAACCTATTCACACAGAGTGGGAGGACAATGGTCTGAGAGTACTAGTGAAAATTCGTCTGAATTATTTTCTTTACAAATTACAAATACAATGAGACGTCAGACAAGAAGCATTTGCCGAATAAATGTGACCTAACATGGTCTAACATGGTCCATGTCTCAAATTTGTGTTAATTTTAAGAGCGTGCCACACATAATTCAGAATCTGGAATTCATTTTTCATTTGACTTCCCATAGGTTTTTTTTTTTGTTTGAAAGATGTAATAAAATTCGAAAACTTTCTGTTCTTTTTTTCCAGGCCTGATTTTGAGTACAAGACTTTTGGGTTTTGTCCCTGTGTCCAAAAAGTAATAGTATATTAAATCAGTATATTAAAGCAAAAGTATATTAAATCAGATTTATAGTTTTTCCCCTTACCACAAATACAGACATTAGCCAAGACGTGTGTTGTTTTAACTGTTAACCAGGTAACAGGGAATGTTCCTAGAATGCCAATGTCCTGTAAAGGGGCTCAAAATCTTCTAATAGTGTTACACAGTCTTGATTTCCACAATGCCAGTGTAAAACACTGTAAATGAGACATTACGGAAAGGCTCTTTAAAACCTTCCGGCCCGTTATGGCAACATTCAAATTCAAACAGCAGTATTTACACAACCAAAAGTACCTGTATGGGGAACATTTCACACTGACATCACTTTTGTAGGTTGTCTGAAAAACTATCAACATGAAGTTTGTCTTTAGTTAGCCAGTTTTTTCAGACAGCATGCTTTTTCAGGTTGAAGCACTGTTTACTTGTTAGCTGCAGTGCTAAATAAAAACACCAAGCATGACTGGGCTGCATTAGAAGGTCAGGAAAACTGTAAAATTGATTTTTCCCCATACTATTTCTTTACTTACTGCCAGGGCAGCTCTTTTCTCTGGTCATTTAAAGGGGCCGTATTTAAAGGCATTAGCCCCTATGACAGCCCCGGCCTGGCCCTCGCTGCAGTGAGTAACGAGTTCTACTGCGCTGCCATGGTGGCGGATGATGGATGCAGTTTGCTTTTATAAAGACACATGGCTCTGTTCTGTACGCCTGGACTCACATACAAGCTCATTGTGGCTGTGAAGGAATCGAGATGGAAGAGCTTGAATATATGTTTGTGTGTGTGTGTGTGTGTGTGTGTGTGTGTGTGCATCCACTACTTGCGTCTGACTCTGAGCCAACAGCGCTGTTAGACTGTTGCATTGCAGAATGATCAATGATGACCAGGGGCGTAAATAGTGATGGGCTGATCCACGTTTTTCCAGTTCTGATCCAATTCCGATATACGACTGCCGATACGGATACAGATTCCGATATAATACATCTTTTTACTTCAATATTAGCATTATTTTTGTTGAAATTGTGGTTTGTTAGTAAGGTTATATCACATAATAAAAAAACTACTAAGCACTTATTAGAAGAGCAAAAAATAGACACAACTACCTTGAATTTAAAGGTATTCCAAAGGAATTTATTTGTGTCACACTTCACAACAATCTTGGCTGAATCATCTAAATAGTTCAAGTATTATGTCCATTTTATCAGCAACAACTGTGTGAAAAAATAAAATGCAAGACTAATAAATTTTAAATAACGTGAATTCGGAGACACGACATGGGCAGACTGTAACCTAACCACTTCTGTATTTAAGGTGGACCGGCCGAGTTACGAGATGCCCAACTTTAGCCTCATCGTGTTGTGCGAGATAGAGAGAGGGGGAGAGGGCAAAAACAGCCAACAAAACACACAAAATAGCCCCCGAAAGAACCACAGAGAGGTCTTGAGGGAGAGCTAAGAGTCTTCTCTGATATTCCTTTTGCTTTTGGGCTGTCTGCTGTAAACTTGTTGCGTTTTTGGAAAAACGTCACCGAGCGTCTACTGTAAACTGCTGACTGGTGTCTTTCTCCCTGATTGCTAGCATAAACTCCTGGTACTCTTTGTCGTGAAATCTCTGCAGGTGCTTGATTAAATTTGTTGTATTGTACGACGCAACCGTACTTCCACCCATCGGCACGCTGGCTCTACACACAAGTAGCCGTTTTGCTTTTCGGCGTTTCCAAACTGCAGTATCAAAACAATGGCTAATGTTTTCCGCATCTCGCATTACGCAGCGTTAAGTATAAGGTCCAGCGCAAGCTGCGAACTGGAATATAGAGATCGGGGCTGTCCGACTCATATCTGATATCGGATTTACAGCTATATCGGACCCGATATCGATATCATATCTGATCGGGCCCATCTCTAATTACAAACTACAATCTTTTTAAAATCGCACACAATTTTTGCTGTAAAAGCTGGCTCGGACCACCAGGTTCGCTCCTAAATGCTTTGCATTGAGGTTATATTTTATACGTGATGTACTCCGATGATACCGAAATTCTTTATTGCATGAATTGCAAATAACGATACTCCTATCAACCACTCCATCTGTGCGTTTTTAAATATACACTTTCCATTCCCAGAGCCAAGCTGCGCATTGTCGTCTTCATTTTACAGAGCACGTGTGGCCATAACGGGCCCGGGTGCTCAAAGTTACGAATGATTATTTACTTATATTTAATCCCCGACTTTCATGCGGACCAGCAGTTGCGGTTTCAGTCCATCGCGGATGTCTGTGATGTCCGGGCCTCGTGCGCCACGCGGCGGTTACCAAGGCAATCAGACACCTGTATGGAATCAACCTCCGCTGCTCAGCACCGCCCCAAACACAAACAACAAGCACAAGGACGAGGGGGCATGGCGCACGAGGCCCGGACGTCACAAACAGCTGTACTCAGAGGCGGGAGGATTGAAAGTACCCAATCCGAGAACGTTATTTATTTCTCCTTGCTGCTGACTGGCTGCTGCCCTGTGACGCTGCAGTCCAGAATTTCCCCCGTGGAGCGTCTCGAGTGTTCGTGTTTTTTGTTTTGTTCTGCTTAAAGCCCTGCATTTTTATTACTATAAATTAAATTATTGTATTACTGTATTTACCCTGCTTATATCAAAGAAAACAGCACATACCAAAGAAAATGGCGTGCATGAATTACAGTACAGTCTATACAGAGGTAACATCGGTGTTTACATTTTAGCATTGCGGGAGTTTAATGTAAACTGTACAGTATGAAAACGGGTTTACCTTTACATTTTCCTTAAGTATAATGTATTAAGCTGAGTTGTATTAAAATGAAATTAAAGTGTTTTGGGAGCACATTTAAGGGCATAATTAGGGTTTACACTATAAAATATATATATATTTTTTTACCACATCACAACAACGCAGTTTTTCACTATACACAGGTGGTCTTGGAACGCGGGGTATACTGTGTATATTATATACAGTACTGTGCAAAAGTCTTAGGTACTTATGGGAATTGTTTGAATCTGTTTATATCAGCAGTGGGTTTCTTTCTGCCAGCAAAAACACAAGTGAACATTAGAATAAACTC
>JBBJLS010000016.1:3265794-3290875 GCA_037577275.1 Bryconaethiops microstoma
CACACACACACACACACACACACACACACACACACACACACACACACACACACACACACACACACACACACATCTGGGAATGACCAGACTGTTTACTGAAACATAATTTTGTAAAGCTTCAATTTTTTTTCAATCAGACTTACAGGAAGAGTTCTCTTTCCATTTTAATTTGTGGTATAAATTCAGTCCAAATACAAATCCGACTTACCAGCATGAGCACAAACTCTACAAAACTTACAACCAGACAATATAAATGCATGAAAAACATTTTAACTAAGTTACTTTTGAGACTCCACGTTACAGGAAGTCTACAAAATCACAAAAAGTTAAATGACAATGTCAACCCTTCTTTAACTCTTTAAAAAGTATAATAATTAAATATTAAAAAATAAAATTCCTTAAATTTTAATAATCACACAAGCACATTTCGATAAACATAGCTTTGGTTCTAGATTTTGCTTTGATGCCCCAAATCATAAGGACTGGATGATGATAACCACAAGTAATGCTGGGCTTCCATAAGGAGGGGTAAATCACATTTTCTCAGGTACACAAACACACAAACACACACACAGACACAGACACAGACACACACACACACACAAGATATAATAAGATATATATTATCTTTAATGAAATAATTTTTTAACGGCTTATGAAAAGGTTATACTACCACTGCTACTACAACTGCTGCTCCTACTATTACTACTACTACTAGTATAACTATAATAATAATACACTATTACCATTTAGTAGTTTTAGTAGTTTTTTCATGGTGTATGAAACGAAGCACAATATTTTTTTGGACCAGAGACCAAAACACCAGTAAAACATTTGTGTAACATCTCAAAAAACGTTGCCAAAAACATCAGTTATGTTCTTCTCTATTCAGGATTTTAGCTTCAAACTTCTAAAACTGTCTAAACATGCAGTTTTCCATGACGTGCTCAGAAAAGAATATCATGAAAATTTTATGATCACAATGTCCTGTTACCATAAAGCTGAACCTTAATGTAGACTCACTTTCTGTGTGGCACCAACAGTCATGGTAATCCAGTCTGCAGGACCTCCTTTATTCTTCAGGTCACTAAATGTATAGGTTTAAGTGGAGTCATGCTCGCTGAATTAACAGATCACATGAGGAACAGATAGAAGACACACTCAGCAAAGCTTATAACCACAACTTTCACATCCTCAAATTCTGCAATAGACCAAAGGAACAGCTTTCCTTAACAAAACATGGTGTTTAAATGTACTTACAATTTATTAGGAACACCTTCCCTAAACTGTCTGCCATTTACTAGAAACACCATTCATATAGGTGCACTTTGTAGGTCAATTTCTGCCATCTGTTATTTATCAGGAACATGATACCTCATCCATCAAATGGCTCTTTCCACTGGCACATGGAACCATGCAGTACTGCACACAAATATTTTTCCATTACAAATAATGCAACCTGTATCTGATCAGTTCCCATGTTCTCATGACAGTCCTTGATGGCAGGGCCACAAGGTGGCCGCAGCCAACCTGACTGCACCACTTTTTTGATTGTTCAAAAAATTGTCATGACAACAGAACAGTTTTTTTGTGTTTCTTTATTTCTTTTTTCCCTCTTAGCGCAAAAAAAAACCAAACAAAAAAACCCAACCATGGAGATACAACCTAACAACCATGAAACTGACAAACTACAAACACTACTGTCCATATGGGCTGATGTTAAATTCCAATGGGAGTTTTCTAACGCTATGAGAAACATGAAGGTGTATCGGGACATCGCAAGTTAGTCGGGTTAGGTATTCATCGCAACTCACACAACACTCTAAAATAAGACCACAACAATAAAAACAGCACTGACAGAAAAACTGCTCACTGATTTTGGTATGTATTGGCAAAACCATTACAGGGGTGAGATACACTGGAAAATCTAAATGTACTGCATTTTCCGTGCCATCGCAGTACGGTTTAGGTACAGCACTGTTCTTGTATACATGTGGAAAAGTGCCTACAGAGAGGAACCTTAGGACCTTGCTCTTCAGATATCATTTGGGTGGTGGACCATTCTCAGCACAGCGGCGACATTGTCATGGTTCCATGGCTGTTGTGTTGGTACGTGAGTGTTGCCAGAGTTTTTAAATACATTTTAAAAGGCTTATGGGACTAAAGCATGGACTTAAGTGTTCAGCTATTTTGGAATGACTGACCGAACGTGCGGGATGCCACGTTTACCTACAGGACCCACCAGTAGCATGACCTGTATTATGTCTACCGTGACACCTTTTGAATGCGAAGCAGACAGCATACCAGATGCTTCTGTAGCGAAGCTGGAAAGAAGTGACCCGGACATCGCAAAAAGGTCTTTAAGAAAATGCCACATTGTCTGGAGACCGCCACACCGTCTATCAGCACCTGTTACCGAGGTAACTCGATCATGGGGGCGGAATAAAGCTAAAGTGCACAAAAGCAAACCTGGAGCTGCCTTCACCAAGCACCGCCAAACCAGAAGTGCTGATCTGAGATCAGATTTCCTTCTGTCTACTAAGGGGCTGGGGCTGACATGCAGGTTGAAAACCATGAGCTCCCAGCATTAGTGAGGCATTAACACTATTCAAGCTGCTTTAGTTTACCAAGAAAGGTTCTGACCAGGGGTCTGACTGGCCTGTTGCATGAAGTTTCCAAAACATATGGCAGACAATTTGGATTGAAAGTCCAGGATGTTGATGTCAGCGTCACTTGGCATATACATATACAAATATATATAAAATAACATTACATGACTGTTATTTGCTGGCAGTTTTTTTATACCAGTAGCATGAGGTGCACTGGAACAGGACTAATATGAATGAAGGAGTTTGGAGTTTTTTTTACTGTCAGACTGTAAAATCCTATACACAATGCAGAATCGATCTTTATAAAAAACACTCCAGAATCACTCAACAGTTATTACTCTCAAACTGTGAAAAAACTATACACATACACTGCAGGATCATACTGAATTAAAACCACTCTACAGATATTACTATTAGGGCTGGGAACCTAAGGGTACCTCACGATACGATACGCGATACATGCCTCACGATACCGATAATATCACGATACATATTGCACAAGATAGCCTATGATATATATCTAATTTTTAAACAAAACAATTTTTAAAATTTTAACTTTATTTTGCACTGAAATTACTGAAATGCAGTCAGTTAAGAATCAACTGCTTTTAAATGTCTTTTTAACAGTGACACTCTGTGCAAAATCAATGTAAACACAAATTTAAGTGCCTTACAGTTACACTCTTATTGCAAAATCAATGTAAATAAAAAATTAAGTGCCTTACAGTTACACTCTTATTGCAAAATCAATGTAAACAAAAATTGCTGAAGGAGGTGGCTGTGCATGTTTGTAGTGCCGCCTGTGTAGCGTACTTTTGTGAGGCAGTTCTTGCATACCGACTAGTCTTTATCCAGCTTTGTTCCATCCACACTACAAAATCCAAAGTGAGCCCACACATTGGACTTAAAACTTGCTGGCGCATCTCTTAAACTGTTTCCTTCCCCACTGCTTGAGTCCGCCATTTTGTCTCTCGTGTTGTTTCTGCTTCATCTAGTGTTTTCCGCCCGCTTTACTGTCATTCTCATGAGGAGCGCCCCCTAACGGACTTCTGCGGTAGTGGTTAAACAACCGATATAGGGAAAGAGCATACCGGGACCCATTCGTGAGTTGAAATATCGTGATATTTCGCCAAATTGGTATTTTGTCCTAACCTTACTCACTAGCATGTTGAATCTCTTCAATGAGAGCATTAGGTTTAGGGAAGGGAAGGGATTATGCTATAATCATGAGACAGTCCTTGGCAACAGGCCAATGCATTTGAAGCCTGAGAATTCTGTTAAAGCCCCCTAAATACAAATAAGTTGACGTAAAGGTTCAAAAGTGGTCTTCTGATAAATCATATTACCAACCAATCAAAATCCAGCACATTTTCGTACAGAATACCAGTGCTGAGATTATGCTGATACACATTACATTAAAACACATTAGTGAGTCTATTTTGAAATTGTTAAAGATCGTTAAAGTTTTATTTCTATTAATTCCAGGAAGGTATGACTTCGATAAAATATTATCCTTAGCATTTATAAGCAGTTGTAGTACACAAATAAAAAAGGCAGCACTCACCCTTACATGAATATGTGATGATGCTGACTGGTATAATGCTGACTGTTGGAGAGGTGTGTTTATGACCCAGATAATAATATTAATAATCAAATTTTACACCATTGTTCATAAATGACCTTTTATAGGGGTACCTCTTTGAATGCCATCATTTAAGACCCTCACTGAAGCCTTTATGTGGATTGCAATGATTGGATAAAGGCAGGATTTTCCACCCAAAAGTTTTGTGGTAGCATTGCAACAGTGGCTGTAATGGAAATGTCACTCTCAAATTAAATTACATTTAAAATAAACTTTCATTTTCATTGAATATGTTCATTCAATAATGATCTAAAAGAAAGTGAATGTATCACATCATGTTATGAATGTCCTAACCAGGTAAAAGTTTAAATAAAACAGATGAATGTAGCATACTTTCATGTTTTAAAATCTATCACTTTCACTTTCTGCCCATACAGTCCATCTTATTCCAAACAAATGGTCCTTTTAAATTTGGATTTTTTGTGATGTCATAAAACCCCTTACATAAATTAATGTACTCCCTTGCATCCTATAGCAATTTAACTCCGCCCATTCACAATGATGCAAGAAGGCCTGTTTCAGCCTGGATTGCTTCTTGAATGCACAGTCCAGGCAGACAGAACAGAGATCATCTAAAATATCAGGAGAATTATATCTAAAAACAGACAGAATCAGCTTGTTTTATTCTAAAGGATAAAGAGAGGTTGGAAATGATGTAAATGATGTAAAAAGGAGATAGGACTGATTTCCTCCAAGCTCAATAGTTTTCAGATTCTAATTCTAATTCTGATTTTGGTACACTATAAGCAATTGTTTCATTAAACATTGGCCTATTTGAAATCTCTTAGATTAAAGAGATTTCAAATCATTCAGAGTGCAAATCATTCAGCGTATACAAAGTCCTTTGTGTATTACAGTATTCTGCAGTATCAGTACTGGAATTATATATCATAGCAAAGATGATGATATATTTGCAGCACTACCTCTTGCCTGAACACCAAAAAAAAGTTGTCTCATTTCAATTCAGCATGTCTATCAGCGTCTGTGTTACCGGGCGGCAGCTGATTCCGCTCGGTAATGGAATCTGGTTGCAAGTAGAGATTGCTCTGTGAAGAAGTCATCACTTTTCCCTGCGACAGTGAGAAATGATTCACTATTGACATCAGTGGCATTTTCTGCTATTAGTCATCATCAGGAGTGGGGACGACCCTGGAGCCCTGCCATGCAGCTGATGATGTCAACATGATGTCAAGGAAGACAATGTCAGTGATATTAAGTATTTAAGCAGATTTCTTCCTAGACAAGCTTTTTAATGAACAGATAACTGACGGTATGAGCTAAGCCATTACAGCGGCACAGGGTTTTTAACGTATTTCTCTTTCGTCTGTGCAGAGCACCTTGAGGGATGGTGGACCAACAATTTATCACTTTCACACTGCAATTATGCAGAAGCGTCCATAAAATGCAGGGGGCGTGGAGGCTGAAATGTTGCTAATATAAAAATATTGCCTTAGCTGTGGGAGGTAACAGAGGCCCTACAGTTCAATATTATTATTTGAGTCATAACATGATTATGCCTGTATGTGCTCCCCCTACAAATACATTCCTACATAGCAACCGGTGCAAGGTTGGACTAGTTTTACGGTACACTGGAAAACTACTAACCTTATGAGAAATTTCAGCAACTATTTAGAGTGAATTATTCGTTTCAAATGATGGTGCAGTTTTTGTGTCATGTAACATAAATGTTGCGACAGGCTGTGTAGGATTGTTTTTTTTTAAATATTTTATTTCATTTACATTTATGGCATCTGGAAGATCTTACACAGAGTGACTTGTAAAAGTGTTTTGTTGAACACTCAGAATGTATCCATAGCAATGGACACATTCAGGAATGTACATACAGTTCTGTGCAAACGTCTTAGGCTCTTCTGGAAACCATTTAAAACTATTTATCTGAGCTGTGAGGGTCTTTCTGCCAACAAATACACAGGTTGACCTTAAGCAAACAAGAAAGCAGTTAAAAATATCAAAATTCATTTGTTTGTAAAAAGTACTTGAAGTTTTGTGAGCTGGTTAAGAGACCACAGGTTCGGTTCCAGATGTCTCCTCGAGGTCTCCAGCCTTTGCTTGGATTTGTGAAACTCCATCAGCAGCACCTGATTTAATCTAATGAAGGATCGACTGACCTGAACCAGGAATACAAGGTTTTTCATGAGAATTGCAATTCTTAAATGAAGAGAGCTCCGGGAATTCTTAAGCAAACATGTAGACATAAAATCACTATTTGCTATATTAATAATATTTGGATAAATTCTAATATTAGCTTATTAAAACATACTGCTCATCTAAATATACATTTCTCAGGTGTCTAAGACTTTTCCATGGTACTGTATATAAATGTGTATTTTGTAAGTACTAGCAACCGTAGAACACTATCTACTATGCATGTTATTTTTTAAAACAAGAATATTTGTACTATTTTACTACTTTTATTTTATTCTGCTTGTGTTAAGTGTTCTTTTACTGTGCAAACTTGAGAGGGCACCAATCCAAGAATTTTGTAACAGGTGACGACGTTGCATTGTTATCTGTATGACGATAAACTTGAAACTTGATGGATTAGAGTCCATAAGACCCCACAGCTATGATACTTCCAGAAACTAGAGTGGGCTGGATGTACCTGAAAGTATACATAAAAAGAACAGTTAGAAAGCATAGCT
Source organism: Bryconaethiops microstoma (assembly GCA_037577275.1). Taxonomy (NCBI): domain Eukaryota; kingdom Metazoa; phylum Chordata; class Actinopteri; order Characiformes; family Alestidae; genus Bryconaethiops; species Bryconaethiops microstoma. The sequence continues at coordinate 3,272,709 of JBBJLS010000016.1, forward strand.
GCCGGATTTGGATTTTAAATCACGTGCTACATTGTCAAATCTATAATGCCATTTATACAGAAAATACTCCCAGGCCTTTAGAGGAGAAACCCTACAGCATCACAGATCTTCCACTATATTTGGCTGGATTTTCAATTAGGAGCTTCTCAATGTAGCATCTTCATTTTTTAGACCAAACCCACCTTGAGAGTTTGGAGTCAAAGAGCTCAAGTTTTGTTTCGTCAGACCACAGCATCCTCTTTCCAGTGGCATTGGACAAACTCCAAATACATTTTACTTATTGAAACTGTTGTCACTGGAGATGTTTTTACTTTTCTGACTATCCTCCTCACTGTGGTTTCTGACAAAATATCCTTATGTCCTCTTCCATGCTGGGTTATGATGGTTTTGAATTTTCTCAGCTTCTTTGTGATTGCCCTAACTGTCGATATGGGCATTTTAAGACGAACAGCTATTTTATTATATCCATGCCCCAATTTGTTCAAGCCAACATGTTTTCTTTATTGCAACAGAATGTTCTTGAATCTTTCCTATATTGATGGACACGTAAGGGATTTTGGCCCTGTGTGAAGGAAAGTGAGAGCAAGAAAGAATGAAAGAAAGAAAGAAAGAAAGAAAGAAAGAAAGAAAGTAAGAGAGATGGAGAAAAACAGAAAGGCATCGTTATGGTGTTGGTGGGTAACGCAGGTCAAATGAACATCAGGGCCAGATGGTATAGACCTGTTTTAGAAGTCACAGACACACAGGGAGATTAAAGCCAAATAGCTCTTCTCTGAATTAGGGAGGCCTGAAGCTCATCCACTGCCTTAAACACACACACACACACACACACACACACATGGACATGCAAACACACACACACACACACACACACACACACACACAAAAATCTATTGTACAAATGCTATTGTAAACATCATACAGTAAATAGAGTAGCGTAACATGTTCAGCCTTTTTTCAAACCCGCTGCTGCCGTCAGATGTTACATCATATATCATTCCTAATATTCATTCTCAATTCCAATAACATGGATAATACTGAATGAATTCTAGAAAACCTACCATAAATCCATAAATCCACCTCGTTACATTACAATTGCATCACTATATTGCAGTTGCATTTTTTTTTTTACTTTGTCATCAGGTGACCTCAGCCACTGCTTATAATAATTCCAAAAGCACCTGATTAACCCTAACAAAGAACGTTTGCTGGTGATAAATCTGTCATGTAAACACTAAGTATATTAAATTATCTTATCATTCCTTTAAATTATCTTAACTATATTACAAATGAGGACATTTGGACCACTTGAGCTTGAGCACGTGATTCTATTGTTTTTAATTTAATAGTTTTTCTTTGTATTTTTGGCAATTGTGGTTAAACATACCACCAGTTATCCTACAGAACTAAAACTTGCTGTGAGCTACCCAGAATTCCACTGTACAAATGTCTTCTCGTTTGAAATATTTCAGTATATTTCAGAATATTTCCAGACCAAAAGAAAACTCAAAGGATTTTTTTTAAGATTTACGATTATTTTGCCATTATATAAACATGTTCACTGATGATCTTTGATAGTAAATAAATATTTTTGCTGTATTACTATTGTAGACATCTTTACCCCAGGACTAATCCATTGCAAAGAAATTGAGTCTCTCTACAATATAGCATTACACATCAAGTCATTCTAAATGACTTTGATTGTATCTCAACTACTAATTAATTATGACATATTTACTCTTAACATGTCTTTGTTGACTAATAGGTGGTTAGACCACAGTACACAGTAATTAGTTTATTAGTGAACTACAAGTATGTTGTTTAGTGCTATCTACAAATACGTTCCTGAGCTGACCCATCAAAAAAATATCAGTTCAATGTCATGCAGGATAGTGTGTTGCAGATATTCACAGGTACAGTCAGGCACATCAAAGCTACTTATTGCAGTCAATTTTAGGGATTCTAGGAATGCACTGTTTTTGAGATTACTACAAACTGGCTGATTCCCAAAACAGTGCACTTCACAGTGAACAGGGTGCGGCTTCAAACGTACCTCTGGAAAGCCCCCATCACGGTAATAATAATCACTACTCCACCTGGATTACGAAAGACTGAAGCATTCAAGGTTACTACGGCTGTTAGTGCCTGCTGGCACTGATAAATCTGAACCAGATGTCAACTGTGATCACTCAGCGCTGTGAACCAATCAGAGCTTTTGATTCTAATCAATTTATGTGCGAGACTGTCACAGGATTTGTCCGCAAAATACAGCTGCCTTGCCATCTAGTGCTCTTTACTGAATCAGAGTCTTAGCAAGCAGCACTTTTGCATGGAGGAATTTGGTTCGAGGTGAGGTTTTGAGGCAGCAATACATTATGCGACCATCTTTACTGAGACATCTGTGTGCTGGCGATTCACACGTAGAGTACGAAATGAAATTGATCTTGATGTTAAATCAGCACCCTCACTATTATGCTTCGTATGTGACGTGTGCTGTAGCATTATCTGGCCATATAAATCTTGAAAAGTCTGAATTTGATTAATATTAACCTCCCTTACTCAAGGGGGAAGCAAGGGGATATCATTTGTCAAAAAAATGACAAAAAACATCCCACATTCCACCCCATTAAAACTGCTCCTTTCCCATCCCCAGTGAATTAATGTTATAATTCAATATCATCATGATATCTATGACATCATGATAGAGTCATAGGATGTGATGATTGCTATGTGATATATTCTGAGATATATAGTTAAAATGTGATTGTTTATGATTAGATTAACACCAAGCTGCCATAGATCGGGACTTTCATCATGTCAAAATAACTGATGACTTGAAATGCCACAGCCATCTGTTTTCATTAGTCTAAGAGAGCACAATTGACCTTGCTTTCTTTTGCGGGTGGTGGTGGGGGGGACTGTCTAACCCTGTTTTTAATTAGTGGATAATGATTTACTCCAAGCGTGTTCAGCAGCCCAATGACGTAGCATTAGCATCAGTTTGATAAAATGCATTCATTTGACTGGTCTTCACTCTACCAGTGTTGGTGGTATCGTCTGATCAGAGGGAGTCCTAGCTACTCCCAATCCCTTAAATCCACCAATTTGATTTGGCCACACACTTTCCTCAGCAAGCCCCCCAAAAGGTGTCCAGCAGCCAAATGCCATTTTTTACATTTGTAAAGTTTGGCCTGGGGCAACGTGGTCAGGGGATGCGGCCAGTAGTTCTTATATAATTGTGGTTGAGCATTATGTCATTACAGAAGAGCGTACTGCATTATATAAGCACTTCCTCTTAATGCCACATACAGGATTTTAATATGTCCCCCTGCTGTAATCCTGCTGATGTATTCTGCTTTGATTGACAGCTTTACTAAATTGTGATGGCCAGCTGCTTCTGCTCGGGGACGCTGACAGAGGCCATTTTAGTGGGAGGGATGGGACTGGGAGGGTGGGAGGAGAGAAGGGGAGAAAGATGGAGAGATGATGAGAGCGTGAAGACTGAACAGTAAAGGAGAGAAAAATGTACAGATGTTGCATGACGAGCCATAGACAGCTTTGGTGTGGTTAACACTACAAGGCCTGCAAATCTTTGTGCTTGTGTCCACTTAAAATGCATGAAATACACACTTTCTCTCATCCATTTACATAATAAGCCCAACACCCTCCTTATAAGCCTGACACACACACACACACACACACACACACACATGCACACGCACTCACACACACACACCACAGAGGAGAACAGAGGTTAGACCTCTGCAAGTGTGCTAGATTGAGGTCCTACTGATGTCTTGCTTTAGCTCCCTGTACAAGTTCCTATTAAAAGGTTTTTGGCATAGATGTACAGTTTTAGGAAAACCGTTTAGTTGCTATAGCCATGGAAAGGGCTGGTAGAAGCCTAGTGGGTGAAACACTTGCCTGTAAGATACCGAAAGAGTCTAAGTCGTCAAGAGACAGAAACGCTTATGAGCGGCAAAAGTCGCTCAAAAACCATCAACAACAAACATGATGTGTTCTCCTTTATCAAGGCCTCATGCTAAGGGTAGAAGATTCATAAGCTCAGGGTGAACACTCAGGGCCAAATCCTGCTCATTGTGGTGATTTCTCTGCTCAAAAACAGTTAATAAACCAGGTAATTAACAAATGAGCAAATTTTAAAGAAGAGTCTTACCAGGGAAATCACTGTGCTGGAAACTACTTTGCAGGACTAGGATTATTGGGGGAATAAAAAAAACAAGTTTACACAATTTTTACCCTAGTTGTAGTCAATCAGCCAAGACAGGCCTGGGGTCCAGATTTTCCTAATTAGTTGAGGGCTAGAGTTACATTACTGAAAAACACTGGAAGTCAATAGTCAACCAATTATTTCCCCAAGCTCTCCATTAAGGTTTTGCAGACTTGTCAGTGTAGTTTGGGACTCAGTATAACTTAATGTGAGCTGTTAATATGGTTAACCAAACTACAGTCAGCCATTTTAGACAAAGCCAGGGTTGGTATTCACAAAACAGAAGGCCTGATCTTGGGAGGACTGATCTTGGATCGGATTCTTTTGTATTTATCATAGTTAATAACAACTCAGCATGATGTTAGTCAGAATGATGGTTGTTAGCAGATGTTACGTAATTAGCAGATAGAGTTCTCCTCTGAGCGTATTTAGCTGGCATTGACATTGCACTAGCATCAGTTTGATAAAATGCAAATGTACTTCATGTGTTAGTGGTATTGTGCGATCAGGGGGAATCCTCACTGGCATAGTAATGATTAAATTATGGGGAACACTCATCATTTAAATCCACCACCTTGCTACACACTTTCTTCAGAAAGCACCATGAAAGGTGTTTAGTTAGGCCTCGGGCGGCGTGGTCAGCCACGCTGTGGTCAAGCATGATGTCATTGCTGATACTAGATCGGTTCGGTATAAAAATGCAGCTAAACTAAACAGCTAAAATTTGGACTCCAAACATGTTTTGGCTGATCTAGAGTCAGTGTGAAAATTGTATAAATTAGATTTTTTATTTCACTATTCCATTATATTTTGGGCACACGTATACACTTGGCGGTGTTTGACAGCTGATATCAAAAGTAGCATTTTTAGTAGTAACAGATCAGGAATCATAAAAGGTTTTCAATTCTCAAATGCTGTATATCCATTTTAATGATTCTGGGCATAACAAGTTTTTGAAAAATATAACCGCTTAAGTATGATGGAAATTATTTCCCTAATAAAGGGGGTTATGGTCATAAATGAGCAGATATTCTGTACGTGTAAAGTCCTCTCCCAACAACATATCATGAAAGAACATTCTGTAAAGTGGTCCATAATGCATTTTGGAACTAAACCCTTCACATAGCTTATGAGTATGTTTCTACACATTTAATTGATTCTGGCTCCTTGTGGTAACTGATATCCACTCAAATGCAAACATGCGCTATGCCGATGAGAAAAATCGTTCTGCCTTCATTGCAGAAGAGAGAAATTTAAACCCTTCAGTACCCTTTTTGCTATGAATTTCACATCTAGACCCTGAGAAGAAGGTGACCTGACTTTTACCTCACACTTGAATTATTCATATTTGGTATTTGCAGTTTCCTGACACTTATGCATTTAATAATATTGCCTTCAAAATCAGCACATTTCACAGGTGTTCATTTGCCACACAGTTTTTAGGTGAAGCAAACTGTGCTTTTTCCATTTCAGTTTTGAAAGAAAGGAGCATTTCTAATATCCATCTATCCATGATCTGGGCTGCTAATCCTAACCATGGTCTTGGGGTGCTGGAGCCAATGCCAGCTGTCATAGGGCGAAAGGCTTGGGAACACGCGGGACAGACTGACAGTCCATCATGAGGCAGACACACAGACAAACACACTCACACACTGTCACAAAGAAGGGCAATTCAGCAGACATACATGTCTTTGGACTGTTAGAAGAAATCCATGCAGACATGGGGAGAACCTGCAAACTTCCCAAAAAAGGGTTCTCAGCTGACCCGGCCCGGAATCGAACCCAGGACCTTTTTACTATGAGGCACCAGGGTTACATTCATTATAACATTGTGATAAATAATAATATTTAATTATAATATAATATAGTATCATATATTAATATTTATATAATATGATTACACATCAGTCTTTACTTTCTATATTTAGGCCCATATACCAATGCTTTCTAAAGCAATAAGCCACTACAGTTTGTGTGTTACCAATGAATTTAGTCATGTTAGCCAGCATGGGCTTTTGTGAACAATATATAGCTGAACTGGCAGTTAGTGATTCAGTGTGTTGAGCTGTAAAATATGTTGGTATCATTGTGTGACAGGGATGACCAAGCTTGAAGGTGCTGGGTGGAATTTATTAAACTGGCAGGGACTAAAGTGGGGGACGATCGGACAAAAATGAAATAAAAAAACTACAAGCTATGTTTATCTAATTGGCACTGACAAAATTAAGGAAAAAATTACAATTAATAGTAATGTTGAATGAGCCATTAATTATGATTGCATTTCTTTAACAGTAGGCTGTGGTTGCTAAGCTGCATTATTGTAAAGGATTATTTCAAGAACAGCCCAACGGAACTGCAGAATTCAGACTACGTATATTGAACATTTTGCAGAGGCTTTGAGTGAGACTCAGCCAGTCAGACTTTAGGACTGACACTATTTTTTCTAAATAACTTAGACTTTATTGTATTTACTTTTCATCACAGCCTTGCATCGAGAGAGGAACAAAATACACTTCCTTTAGGAAACAGCGTTACACTGACAACAGTACAAACAGCCAATAAATACAATAACTACAGAGGAGGGCCACAGAAAATGGAGAGTGCTGCAGATGAAAAAGGAGAATCAGTCTGTCTAAATAAGCATCAGGTTACACTTTGATGGAAACTCGAGAGCACTAAATTTAGCCTGTGTTCACACTGTAAAGCAAATTTCTCTCTGAAGAACATGGAAATGTGTTTCTATTTAAAGGCGTCATGACCCGCAGATTAAGATGGTGAGGTAGAGGAAGGTAAGACTCACACATGCAAAGAATTTAGAGAAGAGCATTGCTAGAGGCTTGTGACAGCGCTTCTTAAGATGACATACAGCATACACAACACACTGTGACATTCCATCCACCTGCATTTTGTGTTTCTGTTATGCTAAAAGCTTGTTCCCTTTTAATAGGACTGCATTCACCCCAGGTGCCACTGAAGCCTGGTTAAGTTGTACAGTATTGGCTCTTCTCAGTTTGTCCTTCCCTCTATGCTGACATTCTTCGAGAAACTCTTTGAGGAGTAGTGCTGCCTTCGAGGGCTTGTCGTAAGATCCTACCTCTCAGTTTGGAAATCTCAATTACGAGTTGTTACACTTCCTAGTCTTTTGAAAAAACAAATGCATGACCTTTTAAAAATGTTGTTTTTGTGGTTACTGTTTTATCAAAAAAACGAATTAGAACAAAGCAATCTTAAGAGAGAAAGACATATCTATGAGGAGAGAATGTGCATCAGGTGAAATATATCATTAGTACAACTTCTGCTTTGATAGAGGCGTGCAATGTTTACCTATTTTTATGGGAAAATGGCTTTTGTTAATAAAAACTGCTTGTAAAAAAACCATGCTGCTCGAAATGACATTGAATGACAATGTTATAGCAGTACTTATCTAACTTTCTGTATTTGAAACACACTTGGTTAGAGCATTTCATTTAATGTATAACACAATTGTATTTTTAAAATTACCATCTAAATTCTTTTGCTCTGTGCCATGTTTTGACGTCACAGCTCAGCAAATTGAGTATCATCAAAAAATCTAAAAAGTTTCTCACTAGTAAATACAACTTGGTTTGACCAGTCATGTTATTGGCATGAAGATCTTTTCTGCTAGGTCTGTTCACAGCTATGAGCATTCAGTCTGGTATTTGGAAATTTTACTTTGCACTGCAGGCTAGAGTAGCTAACAAGTATCATTTAGCATTTTTTGTCACATTTGGCTCAAACTGTGGCGTGATGTTCCATAATTCTCAAGTAATACTTCTTTCACTAATACTGTAATGTAAAACAAAAGCATGGAACGTAGCTAGTAACAGAACTTTAGCTGCAAAGCAGTCATACAGACCCAGAAACATCAAAAGCATATTTTATAATAAGTAATGTTTATTTGAAGCAAAGTGTGTGGTGTGTGGTTACATCTGGGATACGGTGAAACACATATTGTGTATATGCACCCCTTCCAAGAACCGTAAATGTGTGTATGTGTCATGTACATGCATGTGAGTATTCTTGCGGCAGCTGCTTGCACAACCTTGCACTTTCTCAGTACTATGTAGGTCAGACTGCAGGCAAGAGAGAGAGAGAGAGAGAGAGAGAGAGAGAGAGAGAGAGATAGAGATAGAGAAAGAGAGAGAGCACCATGCATATGTATACCACCAACACTGTGACATCTACATACCTTCACACGTACATTATAATAATAAAAATCAGGAAAACTGAAGCCTACTCAACTCACAATCCATTTTTCCTCAAGATGAACCTCTCATATAACTACAGTCTTTCATTAAATATTTCACCGCTTCATTATTTTAATGCTTGCCATTTCTCCCAGGAAATGATATTAAAACATGTCTTGTCATTTCTAAAATAAACAGGTTTGTGTTCTGTACATCACACTGAATACTTACCAACTGGCTTATATGCTACATTCATGCAGTTATGATGATGAAAGCTTGTCTCTCTTGCTCAGAGTTATATATAAAAAAACTGGAAATCAGTTCTCAAACCCTGTAAGATGGCCATGTGCACTGAAATGAAACAAGAAAGGAAGACTAAATAGACAAAAGAAGTACCTGCACCCACACTTCTGTTAACCTATTAATGTCCATATAATTTTCCTTTGGACCATATGTTCTCAGAAGTTGCTTGAGTATATATCTGAATAAATGTTTTTTTTGTTTCTTTGCTTTTTTAATGACAAAGCCATTTTGACTTATAACGTGGATTTTTAGTCACTTCATTGATTACATTTATTTCAGCCTTTGGATCTCATGGAGTTTTTTAAAAGAAAACAATAAACTCATTAATTCAATATTTTAATGGACAATAAAAAGAGTAATAATAAAAATAATTCTGTAACTGAAATTGAATTGAATGAATAGCTCAAATTAAACTGGTAATTACAGACAGCATAAAACACTCGAATAAGTACACTAAAAACACATTCATAAATACATAGTGGGATACAAACATCTATATGAAAACGCAGTTTAAAATATAAAATACACGACCAGAGTCCCAGATTCAAGAACACAGATTTTAATTTTTGATTTAAAAGGACATTTTCATTTCCATTTTTAGCTGCTTTTCCTTTTATTATTGGAAATTTGATTATACCTTCTCCATTTAGTCTTGAAGTAAAATAATGCAAATTTGCTCTGGGTCTTGCCTGTAACAAGCTCTCTGATTGGTTAAAGAGGCTCACCGCTGTTGATATCCTACCCCCGTCTTCTTCGAAAAAAATTAACACGAGCTTTGTGCAAGTGTACAAAACACTTTAAAACTATTAGCACAAACTCTGTGGCATTTTACATCACACTCATGAATGGGTTAAAGAGGAGCAAAAGTGCACTTTTAAGTACAACGAAAATTGTAATACTTGAATTTGAACAAAGTTTGATGTAATTATAATCACATTTCCATAAAAACTTAATCTTAATAAAGAGAGCAGTGAATGTCTGCAGTGTTTCCGATGTGGACTGAATTGTCAGGTTGTGTGAGAATGACATACATAGACTTTAATCTGGTGTTGCCCCCCCCTTTGCAGCTATAACAGCTTCTATTCTTGGAAGGCTTTCCACAAAATTTTGGAGATTCTGTGAGAATTTGTGCCAATTCATTCTGTAGAGCATTTATGAGTTCAGACACTGATGTCGGACGAGAAGGCCTGGCTCTCCGTCTCCATTCCAGTTCATTCCAAAGGTGTTGGACGGGGTTCAGGTCAGGGCTCTGTGCGGGCCAGTCAAGTTCTTCCACACTGAACTCATCCAGCCATGTCTTTATGGAACTTTATGCACTGGGACACAGTCATGCTGGAATAGAAAAGGACCTTTCCCAAACTATGTCCACAAAGTTGGAGGCATGACGTTGTCCAAAATTAGTTGGTATGCTGAAGCACTAAGATTGTCCTTCACTGGAACTAAGGTGCCTAGCCCAAACCCTGACAAACAGGTGTGTCCAAATACTTCTGACCATATAGTGGGCTGTACTAGCTAACTTCAGTTGGTTAGCTTGAGTTACACTGTTTGCTAGGATTATTTTATTCACTAAAAGGCCCCAGGCATCATTCCCATTGTTTTATATCCTATAATTATCATTGTTAATGGCTTTTTTTATAACATCTTTTTCTATCCCCAATATATGACTATCTATAAACCAATGTCTGCATGTTACAATTATATGTTGGCGAACACCACTTTTGTGAGTGTGTGTGTGTGTGTGTGTGTGTGTGTGTTTGTGTGTGTGTTTCTGTTTGTGTGTGAGAATGCGTTATCCAAGATATTGTCATAAATTTTGTCAGTGCAGTTCCTCTGGGGTTGTACACAGGTAAACAAAGGGATGTCCCGAGAGAGAGAGCGAGAGATTGTGTGTGTGTGTGTGTGTGTGTGTGTGTGTGTGTGTGTGTGGTTGGACACATTTGCAGGTGCATGGATGCTGAGGGTTAGAGATGAATTCCTAGAGGAGGCCTTCCTTAAAGCAGTTAGTCAGTCATGCATAGTCATAGCGGAGCTGCATCAGACTTTGCCATCCTTAGTCTGAGCATGTTGAATGCCACAGTTTCACCTCAGGCAGAGGATAACAACAGAAACAGCTTTCTATCTCACTCTCAATCACCCTGTCCCACTGCCTTTATCTGGGTCAGATCACAACTCAGCCTCTTGTAGCACATTAAAAGGAGCACACATTCTCTCTCTCTCTCTCTCTCTCTCTCTCATTTGTCACCTGTTTGACTTTACACCAAAAAATAATATGCATAATAAACTTCCATCACACTTTTAATCTTCTTAAATTTTTTTATGTGCTACTATTTTTATGCTTCATATGTTTACGCTATTCCTGTTAAGCACATTGACTGACTTTTATTTATGATAGATGGGTTATATAAATAAACTTGACTTGACTTTGCTTTGAAATTTTGCTTAACAGGCTAATCTTAGACACATTTACAAAACAAAGACATTCAGTGAAAAAATGTTATATAACTATATTTCTGCACCAAACAAATCTTACATTGTTATTTATTAACTAATTTCTAGGAGTTAGCTTACACTTTCCACTAGATATTATGTATTCTGTATAGCTTTAAGCCTCATACACTCCTCTGCACAGACCGAAGGGTCTGAGAATATGGTAAAGATATTAACAATTATGATATGAAGAGAGAGGCATATGAGGGGAGGTGGAAAGGAATGAGGGGGGTTGTAGCGTATGTGCCAGACACACCATTAGTGCAGATTAAATCTAACCCAGACCAAAAATGGCCCTATGGGCAGACAGGGAGAGAGAGAGAGAGAGAGAGAGAGAGAGAGATGGAGGAAGAGTGAATCTTCACTGGCTTTATAGTAATAATAGCTGTCAGTAAGTGTCAACAGCTGTAAGTGATAGTTGAAGCGGCTTTGATTTGATTTAGTACATTTTTGCACAAGACGAGCCCAAAATTAACACACCGTTCCTGAAGAGTCTCCAAACCTGCTGACAAGAAAGAGAGTCACAGCAACAGTGCCAGTACTATGGACTACTACACAGCATACCCAGCGCCTGGAAATAGCTTGATAGAATATTTAATAGCTAATAGGTGCTATAAGAAATACCTAAATCTCATTAATAAGAAAGTAGTATTTGCATGTTAACAAGTAGTTACATAACATTGTTTTCATAGATACATTGAACACTTAGACCCCACAGTGGTGCAGTGGATAGCGCTGTTGCCTCACACCTCCAGGGTTGGGGGTTTGAAGCAGGGTCTTGGTCTTGTGTGTGTGTGGAGTTTGCATGTTCTCCTCGTGGTGGTGTGGGATTTCTCTGCTTTCCCCCACAGTGTGCGCCTACCACCCGTTGGCCCCGGTATAAGCTCCAGATACCTGTGACCCTAGTAAGGATTAAGCAGTTACAGAAAATGTGTGAGTGCGCGTACTTAATTCTAATGCCTTCTACAGACTATGTACTTTCAGAGATGTTACAAGATCATTACAAATGTGAAGGTGTGTAGATGTACGATGGCGTGTGTGAATGTATGTAAATGCACGATGGCTTAAGTGAAAGTGTGTAGATGTACGATGGCATGTGTGAAGGTGTATATGATGGTGTGTATGAAGGTGTATAGATGTAAGATGGTGTGTGTGAAGGTGTGTAGATGTAAGATGGTGTGTGTGAAGGTGTGTAGATGTACGATGGTGTGTGTGAAGGCATGTAGATGTACGATGGCATGTGTGCGAAGGTGTGTAGATGTACGAAGGTGTGTGTGAAAGTGTGTAGATGTATGATGGTCTGTGTGACGGTGTGTAGATGTATTATGGTGTGTGTGACGGTGTGTAGATGTATGATGGTCTGTGTGAAGGTGTGTAGATGTATGATGGTGTGTGTGAAGGTGTGTAGATGTATGATGATGTGTGCGAAGGTGTGTAGATGTAAGATGGTGTGTGTGAAAGTGTGTAGATGTATGATGGTGTGTGTGACGGTGTGTAGATGTACGATGGTGTGTGTGAAAGTGTGTAGATGTACAATGGTGTGTGCGAAGGTGTGTAGATGTACAATGGTGTGTGTGAAGGTGTGTAGATGTATGATGGTGTGTGTGACGGTGTGTAGATGTACCATGGTGTGTGTGAAAGTGTGTAGATGTACAATGGTGTGTGAAAAGGCGTGTAGATGTACGATGACATGTGTGCGAATGTGTGTAGATGTACGATGGTGTGTGTGAAAGTGTGTAGATGTATTATGGTGTGTGTGACGGTGTGTAGATGTATGATAGTGTGTGTGAAGGTGTGTAGATGTATGATGGTGTGTGTAAAGGCGTGTAGATGTATGATGGCATGTGTGCAAAGGTGTGTAGATGTAGGATGGTGTGTGTGAAAGTGTGTAGATGTATGATGGTGTGTGTGAAGGCGTGTAGATGTACGCTGGTGTGTGTGAAGGTGTGTAGATGTACGATGGCGTGTGTGAATGTGTGTAGACGTACGATGGCTTGTGTGAAGGTGTGTTGATGTAAGATGACATGTGTGAAGGAGTGTATGATGGCTTGTGTGAAGGTGTGTAGATGTATGTTGGTGGTATATATATTACAGCTTCCTTGTGAAAATTGTTTGTGAAAATTTTAATTGATTCCAGACTTTTGAATGACAGTGTAAGTATGTCATTCAATTGCTTAATTGTAAGTGAACTTATAATTATTTTTTTGCTAGCAATTTGTGTTGTCTATAAAGTATTCAGTGTTATCTTTGAGTGTGATGCAAATATATTAATGACATTAACTTCAGACACAATAACGCACATTAATAATAATAATAATAATAATAATAATAATAATAATAATAATAATAATGTTATTATTATTTTGATTCTAGATGTTCTGTCTCCCTGGATTCACAGACAGGCCTGGAGTGATCTACCATGAGGAAAAAACAGTGTTACATTTCAGTTTTATACTAAGTACCATTATATGGTGGCAGATACATTGCGATCTCTTTGATTTTCAGCACAGTTCTACATCGGTCTGTCATCTGACATTATGCAGTCGTCATACCAAATGAGCTTAGACAAGAAACACATGCACGCATACACTCTGCACCAGGCTGTGTGCAACAGTTTACTATTAGAGGAGCTTTTCAAGTCTGTGTTGGAGCTGAGTCACACATTTATTTATGTTTTAGTTACAGAGAGTCTGTCAATGCTGTCAGTTTTTGGAGTTTTTCTTTTTGTGGATAATGGCAAGAGAAAGTGTTTGCTGCGAGATCTGTCTTGTCACTGGGCCAGCATGACTGTGCCCTGGGCTGTGGGTCCAGTCTCAGTAGCTGAAATCCGCTCTAGATTTGCACTGAAGGTCACTGTAATTTGCTAGTCCAGATTTGGATCAAGTTTAGCAATGGTCAAACTAAGGATAGGCTATGCATTATTGGTTTGATCAGACAGTCGCCTAAAGGGAGAAACTTTATTGTTACAGAGATAGTTCCCCTTAAAATGATAGTTTTCCCTTTAAGCAAGTTAATCAACCAAGACAAGTTTGTTACATAAAGTTTGCCTCTGTAGATTGTGCACTGCAGCTATGCAGCATATATGCATCTAACAAGTTAAGCAAGTTTATAGCCACTAGATCAGCCTAAATCACCACACACTCAAAAGGAATCAAAAATAAATCTCTTATTTGGTTTCTGACGCTAAAGACGAACTGTCCGTATCTAAAGATGGTGGTAAGCAGGCACCTTGAAGGCTGAATTTTATCCCCACTTTTGTCCATTTTCGGATACCAGTGTAACTGCATAAGCAAGTCTGTTTGAAAATTGTGTTCATTGATGATGATGATAATTATCACCATGGCTTCAAGGCTTCATCACTGGATATTTCTAGTCAACAGTCTCTTTATGCAACCTTTAAGGCAAAAAACATATCAGTAGTGACATGTTTTGCCTTAAACAGTTGTGGCAGCTGTAGGTCAATGTTTGCTTTCAGAACACAGGATTGAGAACATGTGGCGTGCTGATTTAACATGAGCACTGCTCCCTCCTGAAAAAAAATGCAAAGGCACTGTAGTCACGTCATTTCAGTACAGCTTTTTATTCTGCCATGAATCTTTGAAAATCACATCTGACATTTTGGAGAGGATACACTGCCGGCACACTGCAGAAAGAAAGAAACTTGGCGACTCCACAAGAGAGATTGTGGCAAGAAAGAGAGAGACAGAGACAGAGAGAGAGAGATGGATAGAGAGAGAGACAGAGAGACAGAGAGAGAGCAGGAGAGAGAGACAGAGGGGGCAGTGTCTGTGCCAGGGTCTATGCCTCAGTGTGGTTGCGAGGGGGGGGGGGGGTATGAAGTCACAAATTAGGTACGCATTTGTGCTGTGAAGACGGAAAACTGGTCCGCATTTTGCATACCACTTATGTCTATTCGGGCTTGCGTACCACTTATGTCAATCCCTGTCTATAAATGACATTTCGCTTGTGTTTTTGTTTCTGTGCAAACACATCTCCCACAGTGGAATTGCCTTGCTGTTGATCTGAAGTCATGTTTGTTTGTGGAAATCCTGCAGGGAAGTAGTGTGTGAGAGGTTTTGAGAATCTGAACCATTGGTTTGTTAGCATAATATGAAAATGTGTTTCATTCAGGGCTGTATTCGTAGTTTGGTTACTTTCATGACTAATTTTCAACATCATTTTTTCAACACTGGTTAGGATTTCTCAAATCCTATAGTGCAGGAAAAATGATAAGTAGCTTCACTGCGCTGCAGACAGGGCAATGAAAATGTGACATATTGGTGCTGTTTGTACTGAATGCATTTCAGTGAAAGTTATCAAATTCCTAGAAAGGAATACACACATACACACACACAGAGTTTACTCAGGCATTGTAATACAGCTGACAGCTCTGTGAGACTGTGATGTGAATGAGTGTTTGTTTGTGTGCATATTTGTATGGGAGCTCAAACATACACTGTTTGGCAAGATGAGCAATCTGGATCAATGAGAATAGTTTTGTCAGCTGTGTTTGTGTGTGTGTGTGTGCGCTATATTAGTGATAACTACTAAGAAGATAACTACTAAGAAGCTGTAAAAATTGTACATTAAATGTTTTTATATGTAACATTATATATGTAACATTACCGCCATTACATTGTGATGGTTTGATAGTACTGAACAATGTATTTTAACAAAAAACGTATTTTAAAAGACAGAAGACCACATCACCCCACTGTTACTCACATTTTAACTGTGTTAGTAGACAGGATGTCCAACATTCCATTACACTGAAAGGTATTCCACATGTAAAAAGTGCATATGCTGCACCTCACATTTTAATCGCATGAGTGGGCAGGATGTCTAACCTTACTTTGTACTGAAATGTATTCATGTATAAAAAAGCATATATGTTTCCCTTATGGGCTAATATTGGACACAATCTATTGTATTACTGACCCCTTGCTACTGCAGTGTAATAGAGCCCTTCATGTGTGACCTGTCCTGTATTGTTCGTGTCTGTGTGCACCACAGATATGCTTTACTGTCTCTGCATCATCTCATTGCCTGTAGCAGAGGACTGTAAAACTTCCATTGCCATTATTCTTAATCACACTGCTGAATGAACTCCCTGTGCCCTTGCAGCATGTCCAGCATCTCTCTCACACACACAGACACACACCCTTGCTCATTTGAAGCACAACCTCTGGCTGTTGCTACCTCTGAGCTTTGGTCATCCGGGTTAAGCCGTTGAGCTTTGACCCTCCCCAGAATCAGCATGAAAGGGCTGAGTCACTGAGTTGATCATGAAGTCCCTTTCAGAAGGTTTTAGATTAGAGGCTCCATGGGTTTAAGGAAATCTGCAGCGTTTTTAATCTGCTGTATCTGTAGCGTACTCTTGATTACCATTTACAGTAATTTCGACACGTCCATGTACTTAGAAACAAACAGAAAGCCTATTGACTCAAAACGCATATAGCTGGCTTAACTAAGCTTAAAAGGCTTAGACACCTTATGCAAATGATATTTTTAAAAACTTTTAAACGAGGAGTGAGTGTTTTTTCACATTAATATTAAATACACTAAATGTAACTAAAAGGAATAAATTACATTATACAGTAAATAGTGATTTCATGTAGAGAATCTCAATGTGTTCCTCGTGGAAGCCTAGTATTACTTGGTTTCACTCAATCAGAAAGTCATTAAATAAAATCAGGAGCTACTCATAGAATTTCAGAAATCCAAAAAATGGCTGGAGCAGGGGTGTTGCTAGACATAAAGCTCTACTGGTACACAGGCCCCACACCCTCCATTACCCATATAATGTTTTTTGACAGCCTGCTGCATATGAAATGAGCTGCAGGGCTATACCAGCTTCCTTTACTTAGCTCATTATTATTGCTACTGCCAAACTCCTACTGAAGCAACTACAAGTAAAGGTAAAAAAGTACAGATTTATTAATTAATGTATGAAGATATCTGAACATTTTTTTAGCAGAAATGGCATACCTGCATATGCAAATAATAGCAAAAGCTTACTCAAGTCAATTTGTATGTTTGCATTCTACTACAATAATAAATAATAATAATTACAGTTTCAGAACAAGGGACATTTCAACCATGTTAAATAAAATATACTGTATATAATCTAAAACTAAAAGTAATCCCCAGCAGTCTATCGTCCTCCTCCTCCCCTAGCACTCTGCTCCGTATTCTGTGCAGCAGCAAAATCCAAACAAACACAATCTGATCAACTACACCCTCCACAAATGTATATAATTCAGGCATTTACATTTAATATACTTGTGGGTATCATAATATTAGCTAGCTGTTGTCTTGTTTTTCACTAACTACAGCCAGACCTTACCTCCCTCATCCTTATCCTTCCTTACTGCTTCCCTGTCTTGACTTTTACAGAAATCCTTCAATAATATTTAAGTTAGAGTATAAGATCATTAATATCTTACTTTTGTTGCATCATGTTCACATATCTCAATTCTAAAACTGCTTGCTGTCACACGTAGAGAGCTGTAAGCATGCTTGTTCACCTGATGTACTGAACACTGACTATAATTCACCTGCTGTACTGAACACTAACTGTAGTTCACTTGCTGTACTGAACACTGACTGCAGTTCTCCTGCTGTACTGAACACTGACTATAGTTCACCTGCTGTACTGAACACTAACTATAGTTCACCTGCTGTACTCAACACTGACTATAGTTCACCTGCTGTACTGAACGCTGACTATAGTTCACCCGCTGTACTGAACGCTGAATATAGTTCACCCGCTGTTCTGAACGCTGACTATAGTTCACCCGCTGTACCGAACACTGACTGTAGTTCACCCGCTGTACTGAACACTGACTGTAGTTCACCTGTTGTACTGAACACTGACTATAGTTCACCTGCTGTACTGAACACTGACTATAGTTCACCTGCTGTACTGAACACTGACT
>JBBJLS010000016.1:3290975-3293475 GCA_037577275.1 Bryconaethiops microstoma
AGAGGTTGTGGGTTCGAATCCTACCTCCAGCACACCACCACTGGGTTCCTGAGCAAGACCCTTAACCCCAAGTTGCTGCAGGGAGACTGTCCCCTGTAGTTAGGGAATGGATGTCGCTTTGGATAAAAGAGTCTGATAAATGTAAGTATCCTACACTAAATTATATAAGTGCATTTTTTTGCACTTATATAATTTGTGTTGGGTTTATGAACCAAAACAATCATAATTGATTGTTACATGACAATTTTCTAACTTGTCTTTATCACTTATAATTAATCGAGCTGCAGCTTAGTTTCTAAATTCGGCCTTTATGGACTGGCGAGTGAACGGTGTGTTTTGACACTTTAACACTGGTCACATCCTACAGCAAACTCTTACATTACCAAAGTGTTAGGAAAACCCTTTAAATGTTTGAAAGATAAATATAAATGAATGAGAAAGTTTTTGTCTAATTGTGAATTTGTGTACAAAGCATTTTTTAATTAAATAAACTAATAATTTACACTAAATATTTCAAGGAAATATATTTTTTAAATGTCTTCAAACAAGTCATTTTCAGTGCTCCCCAGGGTCTCAGTGGAACTTCTTTAAGCCTTCTGGAAAGGCACGCTAGTTGGCTCCTCACAAAGCTGTTTGAGAGAATGCTGAAAGCATGTAAAACTGCCATAAAGCAAAGATTCTTACTTTAGGAAAAGTTTGTATTTTTTTTTTGGTCCTTGGTACTCTATATTCAGTTTTATTAATATTTAATATTAAACATTAAAGCAAAGATCGTTTTCCACCACTTGTCTGGTATGTCTTGTTATATTTATTGCACTTTTCACTTTGTACCTGAAATCGTAGTTGCATGCAATGCATAACCAAAGCATTCAATTATAAACTGTACATCTAAGCACAAACCTCTGCACCTCTCCTTCTGCTGTGTAGTATCTGTGTGCTGGGAAATCGAACCTTAGTGTCCAAGGGCTTTGATATCTGCGCAAAGACTATTGAGCGAGGAAACAGCACAGTCACCACTCGGCTCTGGAGACTCTTCTGTGACTCCGAGTTCCTCAACGCCACATGCGATGAATACTTTGCCAATAACAACCTCTCCCAGGTCCAGGGCATCCCTGGAGTGACCAGTGGCATCCTGGCAGGTCAGAGTACTGCTCTTTTCTTCATATTATCCTCATGTTGTCTACACTTTTTAACACTTGCTAATTCAATACTTTGACATTATCCCTTAATGAGACAAAAACAGCAAAGATTTTATCATTTGAAATTATTCTTTAATAATGTGACACATTGCTGACAGATTTATTTTAGTATTCACAATACTAGCAAAGACAAAAAAGATAATAGATTGTTTTGTTTGAAAATGTTTTTTAAGCATTTTGCAGAACTCTTCAACACACACTTCTTTACAAAGTTCACGTACAGAACATTCATACATTCATTAACCAAAGAGAAAACATTCTAAAAAAAATCAAAACATCCTAAAAATGTCAGTAACATTTTTAAAGTGTTTTCACTAAACAAAATACAGCTCTGGAAAAAAAATAAGAGACCACTGCAATTTAGTTTTAAATCAGCATCTCTATGAGTATGACAACCATTCCATGCCAGTGTTTGTTACATTCCTACACAAGCACCTCATTCTGCTTTATGAGGTACTGATTAGTGATCACCTGAATCACATCTTATTTGATGAGGAAAAGTATAAAAACACAGCTGTAATCAACACTCTCCTCCTGCAATGTGACTCTTTGAATGGCAAAACTAGAAGTTTGTCAAAGGTAATTATTGACATTTAGTTGTGAAAAAGAGATTTGTTTTCTTTGAATTGTTCTGTAAACACTACACCATTTCTCTTATTTTGATGTATTATCATTTCCTTTAAAATTATGCTTTAAAGAACGCTATTTATTTTTGGAAATTAAGAGAAATATTGTCAGCAATTCTTAAAAACTGAGGCAAAGCTGTTAAGTTTAATACTTGCACCTATAAAAGATAAAACCTGAGAAACTGAACATTTTTGCAGTGGTCTCTTATTTTTTCCGGAGCTGTATTTTATTACTGAAAGGCCAACTAGCTTTGTGCAACAAGGACTGTTTAAGACTTGCTGGTGGCAAAGAAAGGCCTGGTCTTCTCCTTGTCAATGACCCATGTTTTGATTGTCTAGTGAAGGACAGCAGCTTTTCTTCTTTGTTCTCAAAATGGTGAAACTGGTGAAACTGGTAGAAGTGGATTCCTTGACATAATTTTTATGTCTTGACATTTGAAACCACCTCCATTTAGAAGAACATGACCATAATACAAGACTGGCCTAATAAGAAAGAAAAAAGCAAATTGTGAGAAGCTCCAATGACATACAGGTTTCTGCCAGTACTCCTAATAGGTAAAGATGCTTAGATGTCTTGAGTGAGGATCTCAAATAATGGGCATCTTAAACTTCAGGCACCTCATCATACAACAACAAATAGACTACCTTATGTGGTTTCTTACAGTGTATGACACA
>JBBJLS010000016.1:3298475-3301626 GCA_037577275.1 Bryconaethiops microstoma
CTTTATGCAGTTTGCCAGAGGTGGTAACCACAGAGGTGCTAAATGTGTAATATCAGTCTCTAGAGGGGGAGGGGGGCACAAAACCCCAAACATTAAGTCAATATCAACAGCACAGGAGTCAGAGTTGGGTTCTAGAGAAGCATGACACTGCAGAGTCAAATGCTATAATGCAGCCAGTTCAACCCCTGGGACTTAATTTGGCTGATGAGATGAATCAGACATCTTAATTCAGTGAATATATTAACAAGCTCTGGCATGGCCCTCCAGAGTCTGACATCTGACCTGCAGTTTTAAAATAGTCCCCAGTATACACTGTGCAGTTACATCAGTTTTCAACATGTAGAAATTTTGAGCTATCTATATTTAATATACTTAATCAATTTTGTGGATGTCATAGTACTGTCAACAATAAACAGCTTTAGACTTCACATCTCAATGGTAGAACTGCATGCATGAAGATTTTACCTTCTTACATTATTTGCTGTATTTTTCTAAGAGCCTACAGTGTGAGGCTTTATAGTAAGGCTTTAGTCTTTCTTTCTTTTCTTTCTTGACTGAGCTCTGAAAAGGTTTATGCTTCCAAAGTAAGGCATTGCCACCCGGAAACCTGAAAATAAACCTTTTCAAGCAAGGCCTTGAAAAATCGGACACAACACAATGGTTGAGAGTTACAGCGCCATCTACTGGAATTTTCTTTTAAAAACCATACGAATTGATTGAAGTGTTTTCCTCTTTCTGTTTTAGCCACAAATAAGATGTTCCAGGAGCTGCGTTGCTTGAAATTAGATTAGTTAGAATACTGTGTAAGTACTGGTGTTTCTGTTCATTTTCATATGGTTCATTTTTATCGTTTGACTTATCCAGGGCTCTGTCCTTCCTGGGCATGAGTTTGTGTCTCTCTCTGATGTTCATCTGCTCCTGGTACTATGCCATTGTGGCCATGGGCATTGCTGGCTGTATCTACAAATACATTGAGTTCTGCGGGTAAGCACACCCAGGCAGCTCTCCTGGGAACACACTAGACAGCAACTAGACACAAGCAAAGAAGCAACTCAAGCCTTCCACACAAACAAAATCATTCTCTTACTTGGCAAAGTGCTATTATTAGACACAGACATTTTCACTGGCCTGGGTTGACAGTTTTGTTGTCTGCCCTGTTTAAAGAGCTGCTGGAGGCTGGGTCAATGCATTGTGCTCTGTCATTTAGTGCAATTTACAGTTATCATTCAGATATCACTCAAATATTTCAGATGGAAGAGACAGAGCGATGAGGAGCATAGAAGATCACTGTAATCACTGTAAGTGCTAATAATAAAGTTCTCCCGCCTCTTTGGACTACACAGCTTTTTTTCTGTCTCAGGGCAGAGAAAGAGTGGGGTGATGGGATACGTGGGATTTCTCTCAGTGCCGCCCGTTTCGCTCTGATGAGGCTTGAGGAAGGACCCCCACACACAAAGAACTGGAGGTTTGCATCTCACACGCTAAATACAGCACCACTCAAACATTTGAAATCACACGTTTATGGTTTGCCATAAATTCATTCATAACATTTTATTCATTCGTAACATATAAAATGTAGATGTAAATATGTGTGTTTTGTATGTACTTTGAAACAGACATACAGATTTGAACTTACGTGTTCATTTAATAGAAGTTTGCTAGTAATGTATAGTAGTTACCAAACAACAAAAACGACAATTTCTAAAGGAATAGTCAGGAAAATCTAATTTACACAATTTTCTACTTACCCTGATTTAGTCTACAAACTAAAGTTTGCTTCTTTAGTTCAATTCAGTAGCCACCCAAGTAACTCTTATAATTTCAATAAGAATATGTCACTCAAATACAGCTTCTCTCAACCTGCTCAAACAGCCTTCAGACCTCCATTAAGATCACGCAAACATGTAGGTGTTGTTTAGAACTCAACTGCTTTGTGAATACCAGTCCTGGTGTTATTTGAAATGTCCTAAACCTCATCCACTACTGTGTGCTACCTTGATGAAGAGATAGATGAGGTTTGAGAAAAGATGTATGTTTTTAATGAAATGATAAAGGCTGTTTATGAGACAACTGAGGTCTAGAGTTTATGAAAGACACTCTGGATATGACTTTATGTTTTCTTTCACTCTTGATGTCATATATGATTATAAACATCCAACAAAGTCACAGTTTTATATTTGTAGCAGATACATTTATATTTGTATTATTTTTATATTGTTAAAAATACTAATTGCAGACTTTTGAACAGTAGTGGATGTACCATCAGTATATGCCCTTTGTATTTTGATTCAGTAATCTTTTTCTGAAGAATTGTACTATAATTGTGAAAATCGTATGATATGGGTGTAACATCAGTAGTTCAAAAAAGGCTTTCATTGATATTGCTTAGTTTTCTTAGTATTGTGTTTAAAAGACCAGTGTTTCAAAAGAAATGTGAATAATAAACATTGAAATTGCTATCATGTTTGATGAAAAAAAATTAGGAAAATAAAATATCTCTCTCTCTTCAGGCCACAGATTATGGTGTTGGTGGGTTTAGACAGTGAGCAGAACGTGGAGCAGCCACGTTTGCTGTCACTGACCAATCAGTTGAAGGCGGGCAAAGGCTTGACCATTGTGGGTGCTTGTGTAGAGGGCACCTATCTCAACAACCACCCACAGGCACAGAAAGCAGATCAGGTCAGCATACTCATACATATACACACAGTCAGTATGAATAAGAAGTGGAATAAACATTGGTTGAAGCTGAAAAGAAATCATGTGAATCATGATTGATCCCTAATTCTAGGCCTGTTATACAGTGTTTATTTTCAGACATTTTTTGTAGCTGCTATGTATCTTTCAGTAACAACTGTGGAACTAAAATGTAATTTATGTACAGCCAGAGACTGCATAATTTATTTTCTGGTTACTGCTTTCGTTATTTGTGGGAGTGTGTCTGTTTAAAATGTGCATGTCACTATTGTTTTATACACTATTGACCCAACTTGATTCAAAGTGTTTGGAGAAAGTTTTTAAATAATACATATAAATTATTTATTATACTTTGGAAATGTTAAACTACACAACACTCTAACATTATTTTACAACTGCAACAATTAAAACAGTGATGTTAAGAGCAGAGTGTGTGCATGTGTGACTCTGTTTCATC
>JBBJLS010000016.1:3303906-3314248 GCA_037577275.1 Bryconaethiops microstoma
CCACGTCTTTATGGAGCTCGCTTTGTGCACTGGGACACAGTCATGCTGGAATAGAAAAGGTTCTTCCTCAAACTGTGACCACAAAATTGGAAGCATGATATTGTCCAAAATGTTGTAAGCATTAAGATTGCCCTTCACTGGAAGTAAGGGGCCTAGCCCAAACCCTGAATTAAGAGGTGTGTCTCAATGCTTTTGTCATAATGTATTTGTCAGTTAAAATGTAATTTTTTTTTTTTTAAATTTTGGAGAATTTATATTGGTTCACTCATCATGGATCTTTGGCATAATATAAAAAGGGGTTGCTGTGTTCAAATAGAAAATCTAAATTAAACCATTGGAATACAAAATGGTGTTAATATGTTGCTTAGTATGAGCTCCCCAAATCTTCATTTACTATAAAAATGAACAACAATTTGACTAAAAGTATGACATACATTTTATGATGTTTACTGTATACAAGGCTCGAGACTACCTTAAAATAATTCGATTATTTATAATTACTAATTATTGTGTATGTTTGTTTGGGTTTTTCTTCCTTACAGAGGTTGTCAGGGAGACCACAGCAGCTCACTTGGCCCTGATTGTGCCCAAGAACGTCTCTGCATATCCTTCAAATGGCGAGCGCTTCACAGAGGGCCACATTGACGTCTGGTGGATCGTCCATGATGGTGGCATGCTCATGCTTCTGCCCTTCCTGCTGCGCCAGCACAAGGTATAAACACATGCACACAAATAAAACAAAAATGTTTAATTTTAGGAGCAACTTACTTTTGGAAGAACATTCGGAAATACTGAATTAATGAAAGATCTGCTCTAAACCCCCTTAGGAGAATATAGGAGATTAACGGTTTAACTATAAATAAACAGTTTCTCAAGGCAAAAAAGAAAAGCATGAGGTCTCCTTCTACAGTGACAGAGGGCGTAGAATATACATGTATATAAAAATTTTAAAATCTTTCCCATGTCTTCTACCAGTATATGTGACCTGGAGGAGATCTTATTTCAGTTGTTTTCTTTTGGGTTATGTGTATGTTTTAAGGACAACAGGGCTTTACGGAGGCCTTTTGGCGATTGTTGAGTCATATGTTTATATATTTGTGCATAGGTATGGAGGAAGTGTAAGATGCGCATCTTCACTGTGGCTCAGATGGATGATAACAGCATTCAATTGAAGAAGGACCTGATGATCTTCCTTTACCACCTGCGACTCGATGCTGAAGTGGAGGTGGTGGAAATGGTAAGACACACAGCTACACACACACACACGCACACACACACAGAGACGCGCACACACATACACACACGCACATATACACACTCATTTCAAATAAAAGCTAATCTGAATGATATTTTTATATCTACCCAAAGCACGACAGTGATATCTCCGCCTACACTTATGAGAAAACTCTGGTGATGGAACAGAGATCTCAGATCCTGAAAGAGATGCACCTGACCAAGAACGAGCGAGAGAGAGAGGTATGACATGAGCTTTACACATATATGGGCTAATACAGTCTCTCTGTAACTTCTGTAAATATTTTTTATATAATCTAATTGTGTTTCATGAATAGTACCAGTCAAAGGTTTGGACACCCACGATTTAATATGCGTCTAAAAGCACATGCTTAAATAGTTTATCTGTATTATCTTAGACTAATCAAAATAGAGACGTTAGTGGGGCCTATGCCAAGTGCACGGTTTATCTGGAGCTTATTCAACGCTGTAGAAAATGAATCCCATGCGGCTACTTATCAAGCTGCTTGAAAGAATGCCAAGAGTGTGTAAAAATGCTCCAAGAAATTGGCCTACTTTGAAGAATAGAAAATACCCAATGTAATATAATTATAACTATATTATTATATCTTCAAATTTGGACAGTACTAAAAATAAGGAAACCCTTTATGTGAGTAATTGTGTCTAGACATTTGACTTTTAACTTCACTCAAAGTCTGCGTTTTCATGATGCTGAATAAAAATGGCTCATATTGTGTCGGTGAGAATATATTAATGGCAAATATAAGGATGAAAACCTAATAAATTATTTTGTACAAAATTATTTCCACTTCTACTAAATAATAAAAACCGAATACATAATACAAAATGAATGCAATCATGATTATAATAGATCATTTGTAAAGTGACTTTGTAAAGTGCTGATATGTGCCCCCTAGATTCAAAGCATTACGGATGTGTCCCGTGGATCCATTCGCCGAAAGAACCCGTCTAACCTGCACCCCCAGAGAAGTGTCACAGAGGAGCCAGCGGGGGGCAGCATGGAGGAGAAACCAGAGGAAGAGGTAGCTCTGGCCTTTCTTTCTTTTTTAATGTTTCTCTTCTGTCTTTGTTACCCATCTAGCCATCCACTCCTACAAGTGTTTGCCATTTGATCTAACACTGTGATCTTCTTTGTGCCGTTTTCTGGGTCTGTAGGTTTAAGTGTGGAACTTGTGTCTGCGATGGAGAAAACAACCTTCAGCCATTTGTCCTTCTACCTCTTTCTGTCTTACTAACCTTCGGCCTTTTGCCATGCACTATTGACATCGTAGCATCATTTTTCTTTAGTTTCTGCTACTTTCTCTTTTGCCTTAGCTGCCAGAATTCTATGATACTTAACTTATTCTTTCCCCTCCCAAATTTTGGCCCCTCTACACCCGTCCTTTGCTCCAATTTGTTCTCTCTCAGTCTCTCCGTCTCTCCCGTCCCAAACAGGTACAGCTCATTCAAGGTAAGAATGCCACGCCCACTCCCACAAGCCCCACCTCCCCGGT
The DNA here is from genome assembly GCA_037577275.1 of Bryconaethiops microstoma. Lineage (NCBI taxonomy): Eukaryota > Metazoa > Chordata > Actinopteri > Characiformes > Alestidae > Bryconaethiops > Bryconaethiops microstoma. Next base: position 3,306,675 of record JBBJLS010000016.1, read on the forward strand.
CTCACTAAGTGCAGGGGCCATGACCCCCGGAGAAGAGATGCAGATGACCTGGAGTGACGAGGCGGAGAACAGAAAGAATCCATCCGTGTCGGTCCCAGAAACGGCCAGAGATATGTTCAACATGAAACCGTAAGTGGAGCTTTGGAGTCACAATAAAATCACAAAGCCTGAAAACTGCACTTCAACAGAGCAGAAGTTACTCCTGTAGACTTTCTGTCAAAGTTAATTTGGTGCTGCTGTTGCCTTGCGGGAGTGTTTTGCTTAAAATTGTCTAAGAAAGGAGTAAACAATAAAAGATATTAGCTCCAGCCACAAAAGCTGTCAAAAACAAATCGGACCTCAGAGAAAGGCTTAGAGCAACAGTCGGGCCAAAAATTGAATGTCGTCTACCAAGCCACATCTGAAATTAGCTTTTTTTGGTTTGGCATTGCCACTATGGGACGAATGTAGTTTAAATGATTAGTCTGGCAAAAATCTAAACAGTGAAAAGTGACATGGAGTCCAAAATTTGCTTCTTTGTCCAACATTTTCTCTCAACTCATCAGGAAACGAGGATTATTCCCGATGTCTTCCACTGGCATCAGTAAATCCATAACATCACTAAATATTAAAAAAAGTTGAGCTAGCATCCAGTGTAACATGAAAAATTGCAATAAATTCACTAAAGGTTTTTGATCAGATGTCTTTCAAGTCTTACATTGCAGTATCTTAGCAGAATTCTCAAAAAGAGTTAAGTACTTTGTAGCTAATGTGACATTAATATTTTTCATGCACGGGATTCTTTTGGAGTACAAAATATTAATTAAATTATTATATTAAATAAATACTTCATGTTGCCTTTAGGCCTTTCACAGTCATTTTACTGACGATTATTGTAATTAAAATATTATTCATGCAGATACTCTTTTAAACAATTGTGCAGTCACCATGAGTCATTTGTCCTTGTGCTTTATATGGAGTGACTGAATAATGTTTTAGTAGACTGCATTTAGTTGCATTTTGCATACAGTTGTCAAACTGAATTTAATATTGAAGTCTATTAAATATGCTATGCATCTGCTTCAAATTAGGAATAAAATGCCATTTACAATGTGGGTGGATGTCCTGGTTCAAATTTTGGGGATATGAGAAGGGTAAGAGGAAAAGAGAGTACTGGCCTCAAGGGCTTCAGTGGTCTTAATCAGGGGCTGCAGACAAGATTAGCAGTTCCATGAAAAAAGCTTACGGACAAAACATAATAATCTTTCAAACTCTTCTAACAACCCAGCTGGTACAAGTTGTTACGTGTTAGATTTCATCCACCTAAACTCTGAGCATTTCCAGAATGCATTTTTGCGGCTGGGTGTGGAATGACCAAATGATCAGTTCGCTTGTGCTCAGTCTAGTACAGTATATCCCATTCCCATTGCATAATGCAAGGCGCACTTGACACAAAAGACCAAAATGCACGTTTCAAGGCAGCAAAGATCCTATAGTTGAAGTTCTGCATGCTATCGTCTTGGCACACCCACAAGCACAGGGCCCCTATCCTTTTAACTCTTTGTGTTGTCCTGTGGGCAGTATTTGTATTATGTTGTGGTGTAAAGAACCCTGTGTTTATTCTTGCTCTCTCCTGGTCATGCCTCAGGGAATGGGAAAACCTGTGAGTAACCAATTCATGTTAATATTACACCTCAAAACACCCCTTATCCCTTTCTCCACCCCCCACGCCCCCCACCCCAATGAGTACCCTGTCATGTCAATACTACACCCTGCAGTTCTTTTGCCTTCTTCTCCCATCATGAAAAAACTTTTGTTAAGTTAATCTCCATGCTTACAAAACTGAAGCACCAATCAGTAATCATTGCTTGTGCCAAACCCTTGAAGGCCAGGATTTCTGCCGGTTTTGTTGCAGTAACTGTAATTGTTTTAATCTCACAACACTCCCTTTATTTCTTCTACAGGAACCAGTCAAATGTGAGGCGCATGCACCACGCACAGAAGCTCAATGAAGTCATTGTGAAAAAATCACAAGAAGCAAAGCTGGTCCTACTAAACATGCCTGGGCCTCCTAAAAACCGCACCGGAGAAGAGAACTGTATCCTTCCTCTCATACTTTATAACTTTCACTCTTACATGGGTCTGGTCTGGCAACACACTGCAGTGAATCCCATTATTTGTGTACAAGAAACATCATCAGTGCATTGAAAATTAGTTGAGCAGAGCATTATGCAAATATAGTGCATTTAACCAATCAGGAGCCAAGTCGTTATTTGAGTGATTAGTGTTTTTGTCTGACTAGTGTAAATTGAGCACAACTTTCTGTGTTTACCTTTGGCTCTGTGCCTCTCCTTCAGTCTTTCAAAAGGCATTGAATTTAAAGCAGATTTTCTTCAACCGCAACTCTCCCGGAAATGGAGTTGCTGGATTCAAAGCAGATTTTGTTTAGCAAAACTCACTTGTAGTGTCCTTTGCTAGCCCTTGTTCTATGGAACAGGCAAAAGCACGTACTTTAGTTCTTTCCAGATTTAATGAAAGAGCATTTTAAAAAACAACAACATGTGATTAATCTGCATGTGACTTCATTTCAGTGCCAAGTTCTTGTCCTTGACTTGAGATCTTTTTATAGACATGGAGTTCCTCGAGGTGCTGACCGAGGGTCTCAATCGGGTCCTCCTCGTGCGTGGCGGAGGACGTGAGGTTATCACCATCTACTCTTGAAGGGCACAGCTGGCCCACCAAATCTTTCTCATAACATATTCCTACTGCATAGACTGAACACCCCAGTGTCCCCAGACTCCACCATGAGCAATATAGCCCCAGCACATATCAAGTGACATTGCACTACATGATTAAAGACCTCCTTATCACACCAGCTTAGTCATTCTAACTTGACAGTATTTCTTATCCTTTAATCGTTTAACCCCATCTAGATTGGCAGTCATCTCAGCCGTACTCAGTGGTTTTTGATTGAGCAGTTGGGTAGTTCACCTAGTAGGTCTTTACTACTACTCTTGGAGGACTGATATTCCAAAGACAAACTTCAGCCTGACTGCTCCTGTAATTCACTTAGACCCAACCATGATCCATAACTGTACTGAAAGAAAAATGAATTACTTTGTATGCTTTGTGTGTTGCAAGCAGAATCAAGTCACAATTCAATATACTTTGAATTGTTGATTCAATTATGGTAATTCAGATCAAGCGTCAGGCAGAAAAGGGTTAATTGTCAGTCGAAGGCGGGAAAAAAAGTCTTCCAGTGTTTTGTGTAATGGTTTTGAGAAGCACTTTGAATCAAAATGTCCAGGGTATGTATGTGTGCTCAACTACTCAGAGAACCTTTCAGAACAGAACCCTGTGGCTGCACTGTAATATCATATATATGCCCAATGACCATTTGCATGTTATATGTCTCTGTCCAGCAAAAAAAAGAACCATGTGTGAAGGACAAGAATGCTAGTGGTGACAGAGTATTTGTGTGTTGCTGGTGGCACTGAGTGGTTGTAATTACTGCGCACTGTTTTAAGAAACAGGATTCTTGGGAGCTGGTTCCGCAAGAGCTTTATAGAAACATGATGGCATTGCTTTGTTTTGATGCAAAACCATCTACTTCAAATCATAAGGTTATAGTAGTTTCACAGATAATAGATAATAGGGAAGAATATGCATCAGCACACTGAGACATGTACATACTGTAGTATATGGAAATATATCAAAAACTATTGCAAAACAGCTGTATAATGAAACCTATCAAAAATGCCATAGAGCAAAACATATATCGTAAAGGAACATAAGAAGATTAACAATATTTGTATTTCAAATGTTTATCTACAGAAGGAATGACTTAATCATCAGCATTTTTGAATGACTAACATCACCTCAGCACCTCTTGCCAAACGAAATGTGATCCGTGCCATATAGACAGAAAAAAGATATACTTTTGATAGGACCTTTCTCTTTAAATCTATTCTTTCTCTTAAACCTAGGTAAAGAAGACAGGGTCTTTGTTTAGCTGTTGTGAAATTGTACCATGTTGGACACTGCACATCATGTTTGATTAAAAATGTTAAAATGCTGTAAAGTTAACCCAGTTTAATTCTAACATTATTTATTTTGATGGAGAATATTTGTGTGCATATTCTCACAAAACATTGCCAATAATTTGTTACACTGCCTGAAGCAGGGTTGTCTGGTTGGAGGCCGGTGTGCTTGCAGATTTTCCCAACCAAGCAAGAGCTCACATGAAAACCAACTGATTAAATGCATAGAACCAAATGTGCTCCTGCTTGCTTGGCATGAAAACCTGCAGCCACACTGGGTCTTTTTTCATATCAGTTTGGAAAGCCCTGGAATACAATGTACAGAAATGTGTCATTTTTCTCTATTCATATAATAATGATCTTGCGTTATGTAAATATCCAATATCTAAGCATCATCTAACAGAAACACAAACTGCTTAAATACTGAAGAACAATGAGCTATGTTTACTTACAGTAGAAGTAGATTAAACAAAATATACATTTATCCAAAATATAATCTTATTTTTTGTATAATTATAATAAAAATAATATGTTTACTGAATAGACTAGTGAAGAAAATCTCTCTCTCTCTCTCTCGCTCTATCTCTCTCTATCTCTCTCTCTCTCGCCTCACTCTCTCTCTCTCTCTCTATATATATACATATATATATTTGTTGTCTTGTGCATAATCGTGCGGGTGAAGGGCAAACTAGTGCTACATTTTCTGTTGAAATCCAATTGCAATGAGGATGCTGCTATTGTCATTAATGTGTAAATATATCACACCTAAAAAACAAAAGAAATACACATTTAACCACGATTTGATCAAGAAGCTGGTTGACATGAGGAGCACTATGCTGGATGGGCCTTTTCAAACAAGGTCATTTTTCCCAGGCTCATGCCAAGTCTTGTATATGCAATGGAGAGTCTCCATTGACAGTGTCAGCAGTGTCATTAGCTTGGCTTAAATTGTCTTAGAAATCAGGGTTTTGGACTTTGAATGAGAGGGAAGAACTGATTTGAAAATTTGTGCAGAAAATTCTCTGGGTACTTAAAGATGCCACTACGCTGTTAGAATGTTTCACATTTGTTTGCCCATCAAAGTTAGCACTTTAACCATCTGGTTGAGGGAAGGCCAAAATGAGAGGCTGTTGATAAGGCGATTAATTGACCTCGGGCAAAGAGGTCTGCAAGGAAATCATTCCACAACATTTCTTACTGTTTTACTAATTACATGACCAGCGAAATTGTTTGTGAAAGTTCTTTTGTCCATGATATTTACCAGCATAGCTAAGTAAATACTACCTGTCATAATAGTAATTAAGCTTACAATGGTAGGAGAAATTTGCAAATTTTAGTCAACCTTTTTCAGGCGTAATCACTATACATAATTTATTTTTTTTTAATTTGTTTGTTTGTTTGCTTGTGTTTTTATTGTAATTTTAGCACCTTCCCTGGCGATGTTTTGTACATTAAGGAGGGGATGTTCAGATGACACCTTTTCAAACATTCCATTATTACCTAAGAAACAATTGCAGTCGTGTTTACCCACTTGTCAATTGTCAGTCAAAAGCATTAACCCCGACCCCAGTAGAGCCTAAAGTGTGGCTGGCTTCATGTTTTAAAAGGTGTCCTCTAAATGCCCCCCTTAGAGAGCTGTTACTTTTTCTTTTTTTCTTCTTTGTTACATTTATAGTAGCTTTCAGTATTTACTACCTACTATACAGGGCTAGCCTGAGGGTTGTCGAGTTGTGTAGTTACCTACTGTATATTCTGTCTGTCTTTTAATGAGGCGCTTTACCTTTGTAAATCTTTCTAAATTGATTATCTTGAATTTGAGTGGTACATGGCATGCCACATATGAGATACCTTATACTGTTTGGTGACTGCCAGCATTTGATAAATATATGTATAGTAGGAGTGCACACTTTATCACGGATCTAAAAGTATTCCCACCATTCAAACCAAACCTAAGGTTCTAAAAAACCTCTCTTCTAGGAGAGATATGGAATTAACTCTACTCACAGTGATGCAAAGGGCTCTCCAGTATCATTTCACCGGGTCCTGTGTTCCTCTGTGCTATCGTAAGTAGGAGAGGAATCTGTTCCCTGATCCCAGAGCGCTCCTGATCTAAAAAGAATATGAGCCCAGATGCTAGCACTGTGAGGTGGCAGTCAGATATTTCAGATGAACATTTTTAGCACATTACTAACAGTTCGTCTCTGTTAGTTTCTGTCCTTTTTTGGTTTTGTTAGAAATATTTTCCGCTCTCCTGCTTTTTTTTTTGCACTCTGAATTCAAAAGCATTGCGTGCTTAATAATTTTGAATCTCACCATTTGAATCACAACTCATGCTTATTATGCAATCTTGGCTCGCAGCCTTCCTGCAGTGAAAGCGTTTTCTATACTGGTAGTGCAGCAAGGTCACTAAAATGACCGGTTGATTAGATTTGTATTTTATTTAATTGCAGGTGTTTCAGAAGGTGCTACTGATAATTTATGCATGATTGCTGCAGAGATATGCGAGCAGAAATATGGGAGTGCAGTTTCAAATTGTACTTGAGGATGTCAGAGAGAACGGAAATGGTTTGCAGAGAACTGTGTAATCTGTATCGATCGAGAGCTGATGGTGTAGAAGCGTGCTGTTTGGATCCAGAGTCAGAAAGACTTATTTTCAATGCAATAATGAGCAGGCTAAAGACCTGTGGATTCCTCACACAGGAAGGGCTATTGAGTCAGACTTCATAGAGTACAAACACGTGAAGACACATCAGGAATTGTTCCATCTAAACGGGATTTGAAGTTACTGTAGCTTCATTCTCTCGGGCTGGAACTTTAATTCTGGGCTCCACACAAAGCAGAAGACACAGTTAGTTTATTTGTCAGTGATGGTCCATTGACCTAAGCATTGCCTAAGATGCTGATCTCTTTATATCTTAATATTAATTAAGGCAAAATGTGTTTGAGGAGCAGGTCTTGGACCTCCACTTCATAAGTGCAGCTTCACAGGGTAGAGTATCTGTGTAGAATGACAGATTATAGAATAAGTGATGATTTGATATTTTGTAGATGATGGATGAGATCCATGAGTTCGTCATTTAGCCATTTCCTACGAATCCTCTCCCTGTCTCTGCATGTAGCCGAAGAATTCACCCCGCAGCTTTACCAAGTAAAACTTTGCTTCTGGCTTTTGTAAAGACACACGTGTGCCCTCAGAGGCCTGTTCAGATATCCCCACAATGTGAGCACCCAGCAAAAACTTGAGAAAGACAGCTAGCATTTCTACACAGATGGCATTTGTATCCTATCCTTAGAAGAGTAGTGATTTTGTATGTTAGTGTAATGTGGATCCAGAAATGCTGATCTTGGGTAGTGACGTAGGTGTTTTATGTTCTCTGTTAAAGTTCTTCATATTTATTTGTGTGTGTGTGTGTGTGTGTGTGTGTGTGTGTGTGTGTGTGTAAGGAGAGGTTCTATCAAAAAGAAAGAAGGTTCATAGTCCATACGTGTGTGTGTGTGTGTGTGTGTGTGTGTGTGTGTGTGTGTGTGTGTTTGTGTGTGTGTGTGTGTGTGTGT
>JBBJLS010000016.1:3323618-3343647 GCA_037577275.1 Bryconaethiops microstoma
CAGAGAGAGAGACAGAGAGAGAGACAGAGAGAGAGACAGAGAGAGAGACAGAGAGAGAGACAGAGAGAGAGACAGAGGGAGAGACAGAGGGAGTGCGTAAACTATGCAGGAGAGAGTGCGTAAACTATGCAGGAGTGAATATGAAAGCCCAAACCTACATCGGGGGTTCCGAACCAAATGTCCCGCATGTGGTCACAGATGGCCTTAGCGGCGGACATGGCACTGGACAGCTTCCTGGCTTTGATCACAGCAGCTCCACGCTGCTGCACTGTCTGAGAGAGACAGAGAGAGACAGAGAAAACTGGATTAATGAAAAAAGTGTGTCACATAAAAAGAAAAATGGCTTTAAACAGCTTACAGTGGAATCAGTGGAACTCTCATTCCAGCGTTCAGAGTTCATGTTTATTTCAGGAGTGCAGTTTGGTGTCTGTGCTCTAATAAACAGTTCCAGTTAAAAGCTGCAGTCACTCACTGAAATGAAATCTCCCTTCAGCCAGGCGTCGTCCTTCACAGCGTCGTAGACGTGAACCTCCTTGTTGTGCTGGTTAACCACGGCGTGGTGGACGTCTGGGTACTGCGTGGAGGAATGGTTTCCCCAGATGATCACGTTCTTCACCTTATCTGAAGACACACCAACACGCATCGCCACCTACAGGCACAGAGGAACACAGTCAGTCCAGCTTCAGGGTCAGAAACCTTTATTAATCCTGGAGGAAACTGACACAGAGTCACAGAACAATATAAAGTCTAGTATGAAGTCAAAATAAAACTCTCCAGAAATACTCTTCTAGTTTTCAACCTGTGGGCTGTGGTGGTCTTGACTGGGGGGCCTGGAAAAATGCAAAAATAATGGTGCTTTTCCACTGGTACAAGGAACCGCACCATACTGTGACCAAATGTTTTTTCTTTACTAATAAAGTGACCCAAATTCCGGCTGAACCCGAGCTGCTCGACGGCAGGGCTACAAGTGGGCCGCAGCCCAGCTGACTGCATCATTACTTTCTGATTGGTTGAAATGTTTAATCACAACATGGAAAGGAGTAATAATTCTGATTGGAATTATCACTTAGTAATACACATCTCATGGATATTTTCTGGAAGTAATAACAATCAGAGATGTGAGTAATTCGTCATTACTGATTGATTAATAAGATGAATCAATCTGATTAATGGGGCAGCTGGTGGCCTAGTGTTTAGGGCGTTCACCCTGCGATCAGAAGGTTGTGGGTTTGAATCCCAGGACTGCTAGCGGCACCACTGAGGTTCCCTTGAGCAAGGTACCGTCCCCACACACTGCTCCCCAGGCACAGTGTTCCTGGCTGCCCGCTGCTTCACTTGGTGAATGGGTTAAATACAGAGAAAAAAATTTCACACTGTGTGCTGTGATATGGTCACGTATGACAAATAGTCACTTTACACTTTACTTCACCTGTGAGCGGGCCCTGTTGTGGTCCAGCCGGGTCAGACAGGAGAAGTTCTCTTTGGGGATGGATGGAGCAGACTTGGACGCGATCAGGCAGTTTGTATTGGCTGGGTTACCCACCACCAGCACCTAAAGAGAAAGAAGATATAGAAAAAAAACGTACAGATTAGATTCTCTGATGTGGAAGAGAGAAACATTAAAAAGATACTTTAAAAGGATATGACCAAGTCAAAATAAAAAAGGTACAACAAACTATATAAAATAAAAACCAATAAAGATGCTCGGCCCCATGGTGGTGCAGTGGGTAGCACTGATGCCTCACTGATGATGTGTGTTTGTGTGTGTGTAGTTGTTAATTTACAAACAATATATCTCTCAGCCCTACCTTGACAGTCTTCTTGGCGTACTTCTCCAGTGCGGCCCCCTGGGTTTTGAAGATGGCTACGTTGGCCTTCAGCAGGTCCTTCCTCTCCATCCCCTCCTTCCTGGGCATTGAGCCCACCAGGATGGCAGCGTCCAGGTCCTTAAAGCCCACCTCCACTTTATCCGTGGGGATCACCTCTGTTATACAAGAATTCATGAGAATTCTTTATTGGGGGGCCGCGATAAATAGTAAAGTGTTTCACATTCTTGACTATATACTGCAGTTTTGTGGCATATTTATTCCAAACTGATAGCGATGACGATTGTCTCTAGTACTTGACTGATTGATATAAGAGGATTTTACCATCTGTATCGGCAAATAATTCACCATAAATAAGCAACTTTTTACATGCAAACTCCTGACAAAGTGGAGGAAACTTAGTGCCACTAGGAATACCACACAAAAGCACTTTTTTTTCCCCCATTTACAGAACTAATAAGAGGTTATCAACCAGAACCAGGAAAAATTCTGAATACCTCCACCCCTCGTGCCACAATATTTACATCATTCAACACAAAGGGGCAGATGGTGGCCTAGTGGTTAGGGTGTTCGCCCTGCGATCAGAAGTCATGGGTTCGATTCCCAAGACTGCTAGTGGCACCTCTGAGGTACCCAGAGCAAGGTACCGTCCCCACACACACACACACTGCTCCCCGGGCGCCGTGTTCCTGGCTGCCCCCTGCTTCACTTGGTGAATGGGTTAAATGCAGAGGAAGAATTTCGTGCTGTTCACACTGTGTGCTGTGGTGTGTTCATGTATGACAGAATGATCACTTACGAAACAGCATGGTAGGAGTTCTAACAAAATGTACCACGTACATGTATGTAATGTGCATCTAAATCAGGTTAAGAGTGAAACTGCTGTAAATGCAAATTAGCACACAAATAAAGAACATGAAAGAAGAAGGGAGTGAAGTGTAGCCTTGCATGAGGACGTATACCTGTACCCATACTCAAAAACTGTACTTAAGTACAGTACTCAAGTAAATCTACTTTGTTACTGTCCACCTCTGCATACAATATATTGTGCAGCCCAACTTTTTAATCCTGTGATGTACTGAAACGATGCATTGGCACTTTTTTACAACCCATGTACATGTTCCAGGAATAACCAGGGTTTCTAGGTGCTCCCATAAGTCAAGGCTAGTTATAATAGTTGTTATTTACCATGACTGATCACTTTTCTTTAAATAATAAGGTCACTTTACACTTATGAATACCACGACTAGACCCTCTCTGTTGTAATAAGAGGAAAATATTAATGAAACACAGACATTTTCATGCTTTTCACTTATAAATTTTGCAAGGTCTTATTGAGTTGTTATTTTTGGAGTCACAACATTTGGACCTTTTCCTTGTTGAATTAATTTTTCAGTCCTGGCCTGATATAAAAGCAGTCGGAATGGTCATTAGGCATATGCAAAGCCGTGTAATATGAAAGAAAAATCCTTAAAAACATCATAGTGCTTATGTGATTGTGTGAAGGTCTTAGGGGGCGAGTCTCTGGGACTCCTATTACAGCCTGTAAGCTGTAGTCGCCGGCTGGAATGTATTTGCTGGTAAGGTTGAGCAAGAAAAACACAGTTTAGTATTAGCCACAGCTCACTGGATAAACCGATCACCATTTACATTTACGGCATTTAGCAGACGCTTTTATCCAAAGCGACTTCCATTCCCTAACTATAGGGGACAGTCTCCCTGGAGCAACTGGGGGTTAAGGGTCTTGCTCAGGAACCAAGTGGTGGTGTATTCGAACCCCTTGACCTCTTGATCCAGAGGCAAGTATCCTACCCACTAGGCCACCACCACCATCAGTGGTGCCGGCCTACATCCCTAATAACAATGACTCTTAATCCCACTCCAGCAGATCTACTGCCCTGCACAGATTCAAATATTGCCTGCCTTCACACCCAGATCATGAAGGCCTTTATAATAAGTTCATGAACTGCAATTTTTTAATATTTAAAATTGTGGTGGGCAATGGGTCTCCTGGACAAAAGTAAAAACCATTGACCAATAAAATGAAAAGCAAGGGCAGGCATTATACTAGATGTTGTGAGTACTTGACTGAATTTAGCCACAAGAGTCTTAGTCAGGTCAGATACCGACGTTAGATTATTATTTGTTGAGTACTTTACACATCCAAAGGAATTCAAGTTCTATCACTCCAGAAAGCACAGTCCACTGTTGGTGGGGTGGTGTTTTATACCGCTATACACCAGCCCTTACAACCAGTCTTAAGACTTCTTCTTCCATGTTTTACTCTAAAATGTGACTTCTGGGTGATTGGAATTGAGCAGTTTCCCAGGTGCTGTGTCGCTGGCTGCTTACTGCCTCACTTGGGTAAATGGGTTAACTGCAGAGAACAATTTCCCACGGTTAACACTGTGTGCTGTGCTGTGGTGTGTTCACACATGACTACAAGAGGCCTCTTTACTTTAGGTCTGGTTAGAGAATCACTGCCTAGCTGACTCTGTTCCAGATGGTCCCAATTTATTGCCAATGCTTTTCTTTTAAGATACAATCTGTGTGCGTGGAACCTGCGTAATAGGGATAACCGTTCATCTTAATTATATAGTTAACCATAATAATTGATTAATCCACTTAAATGTGGTCTCTAAATGTGAAGAACTAACCTGTTGCTGTACTGACGTTCTGCAAATTTCAGGGAATGTAAATGAATTAAAATTTGTGTTTTAACAAATTGTGACAATGTCCATGAAGAGATAACATCTTGGGGAAAGCATGGCTCTGCCTGTTTACTGACTCTTCTAACAGTGGTGTTTTCTCAGATGGCTGAAGACTTGCAGACTTGCATATGACTACTCATACCCTGCTTTAATAATAAAACACTCAACACTTGATTTCTTTTTTGATCTTTCAGCCATTGTTTTTTATGGCCTCACAGCTCACCTACTGCTGCCCCTTTAAATTAATTTGCACTAGATTGTTCACCACAAATGTCTGCCACGTGAACGAATGTAAACAAACAACTGAGATACCTGTAGACTATTTTTTCCCTCCATTTTTATCAATTTTTCAAATTTTATCTACAGTAATGATAATGTTCAAAAAGTGTTTCGGCTCTAGGTATACTCATTCTGTGTCCATTAGTATCAAAGCGCATCATATTATGTCATGACAACCTTTTTAGCTTGTTTCTGGTGTGTCAGTTTAGGGCTAACACATTATACTGAGACACTTGTGGGGCCATGAAGGTGGTCATTTACAGTAAATAAAAAAACATTTTGTAATTAAGTTTGAAATTAGCATTAAAAATTTATGGTTAAATATATTTGTATTATGGGCCCCATGCTGGTCCACTGGGTAGCAGTGTTCCCTCACACCTACAGGGTCAGGGGGGTTCAAATCCGGCTCCTGGTATTGTGTGTGTGGAGTTTGCATGTTCTCCTAGTGGTGGCATGGGTTTCCTTCAGGGTCTCCGGTTTCTCCCACAGTCAAAACGCATGCATGTCAGATGAACTGGGGATTCTAAATTGACTGTAGGTGTGTGTGTGTCCTGCGGTGGGCTGCCGCCCTGCCCAGGGTGAATCCCTATCTTGCGTCTGTAGGCCCTAGGATAGGCCCTAGTAAGGATTAAGCAGCTACAGAAAATGAATGAATTTTTATTTTACAAAAAATCATCAAAACTAATTACATGAATCCAAGGGATTTAAATGATGTTTTTCCTCATTTATACGACCTATTTTTGATCCAGTACGTGTCTGATATTCTGTCACATAAGACTGACAGACTTTAGTTTGGGAATGGCTCCGCTAGAGCACTGGATATTGGACATTTTGGATTATGGATTGGCCTAAGGGAGGCTTAATAATAAACAACATTCGAAAGGGAGATTCTTCACAACTTCACAAGATAGTGTCCTTTCATAAGGTTGAATGTTCTAATAAACTGAAATAAATAGAAACATTTTCAGCCACCCCTTTATTTTGCTGAATCGACTCAAAAAATGAATTCTGTGAACGGCAACGCCCACACTATACGAGCAATGAGTGCACCATAAAGCAGCTGAATTAGAAAGACAGATACCATGTTGACAAAAGTATTGCGAAGCCCGACCATTACATCAACAGGGCAATATTTAATGATATTGCTTTCAAATATATACATTTTAATATGGAGTTGAATACTTTTGCCCATACAGTGTATGTTTAGGATCAAATGTTATATCCAGTTTAGTGATGACTACTCTCTCTACTGAAAGATGTAAACAATGGGGACCCGCTGAGGGGAACCCGTGCACTTCTAACCGGGAAACCCCGCGTAAACACGGTTGCCATTTTGTGTGATGTGCAGGAAGTTGTGTGTGAACTCACATAAACAATGTTCTTAGCCAGCTAGCTAACAGCTCTGAAACTTGCGAAGGGACACGTTAATATTATTCCTTTCTGCTTATTTTTTTTAACCCCTTCAGTAATCACAGTTACGGCCGCTATTGCTTTGGTCTAGCCGCAGAGGTGAAAAGTGCCTGAGCGGGGAACGCGGGCATAACTCTAGCCAGCTAACTTAGCTTAGCTTAGCTCTCTGTCTCTCGTGTGTCAGGTGTGAGAAACGCTCTTGTTCGCAGAAATATCATTTCGGAACGACGTCCTACGGAAATACAGGCCTTTTAGCGAGCTGGTTGGTATTTTGTTCCTCTAAATAATCTACTAAGGCATTATTTGCTTACTCAGGCTCATATCATGATGTGTTAGCTAGCTTTCTGGACAGGCTCATATTGAAAATTGCTCTGGAAAAGAGGCGAGGGAGAGAAGGGGGGAAAGTAAATGCTCTTTTTGTAGTTGGAACTGGTTTGTCATTGCCCATGTGTACTCTTTTACAGTCAAAAGGCCAGATAAGGTCTACAGCCTTCAAAACTTGTTCTGATTTCCTGTTTTTTTTCCTCAGATGCGTAGTGCAGACTCAGCTCATCCTCATATAAAGCAGTATAGGTGCTGTTAAGACTCAAGTGATTATTACCAAATAACTGAGCGAAAAATATTCTTTTAACATGCAGTAGTCCTTGTAAGTACAAGGATTGTCCTTTACAAAACTGGACAGCAAATCCATCAGAATGTTGCTAAAGTACATGTACTTGCTAACTGTCTGATTGTTTTTGTGTGAGGTGAAATTTCACAGTAGTTTTTAATTGTTAAAATGATTTCACCTGTTGTTGGGCTTGATAATATATTTAACACTTGAAGTGATCAGTAGACTAACAGACTGGAGGGTCTGTAGTCCTGCATGTGTAGACTGACATACTGTAGTATTGATTTGTACAGCTATATTGAGTCGGGTAGCTAACCACATTAATATCAAGACGAACATTTTTAGAAAAAACGTCCGTAGAATATGAATAACAATTTGATGTGACTTGTTTTAACAGGTCAGGTAACAAATGGCAGACGACTTTGATATTGAGGCCATGCTTGAAGCCCCTTACAAGAAGGTGGGTGACTAAACAGGGCTCTTTCACTTTACTTTTGTAGGCACTAATGCTCTTTTGGTCATGACTGAGTAGCTGTTACAATTTGGCAACTCAAAAGTCCAGTATTTGATAGCATACGGTCATTTGCAAAAGTTTGGGCACCCAAATGACATGTTGATTTTCTAAGTGAAGCACACTTCTTTACATTTTAAGACACAATTGCTGTTTATTTGCTAAATAATATACATATTGAGGGGAAAATATATAGATATGTGTTTGTGTGTGTGTATATATAAAGAAATTGTACACTAAATTTGCAGAAAATAAATTGTTCCGGATGTATACTTATTTTCACTTAAAAAATCCACATAGCACGTATTTTGGCTGGGGGTACAGAACATTTTGCAATTGACTGTATGTCTCACTGACAAGTCAGTGATAGAATGTCTGTGTGATGTTTTAGCAAATCTGAATTACAAATAAATGCCCGTCTATCTCTTTTTATAGACTTGCCTAATGATATCTCACCTCTACTCCCCTGAATACACCTTTGATTCCAGTGTGAACTGTGAAAAAAAGTAAGGTAGTTATTGCGGAATGTATTGATGTACTGTGATCCCTTAGGTCAAGTATCAAAAGACCCTCATCTTAGAACATCCAGTCACCTGTTTGGTGTCAACAAGGTGAATGACAATGGATGAAATAGGGACATAACCTGACATGAAATCGAGACAGTATTCACATTTTACTGCTGCCTTACCTGTGTTGCCATCAATAGTCACAACGTTTATTGTGGTTATAGTATCTGGAAGATGATTTAGTATATAGAAATGTTGTGATTGGGTCAATAAAGTATAGCATTATGAAGAACAAATGCGTCCTGTTAAAAGATTTAACTGAAAATTCCAGAATATGACTACTGTCTCGCCAGTCAATATCTTGTGATTATATCCAAATCAAATAAGCCAACATCTTGATGTTTGCATGCCCTTAACACTAGTACTACATCAAATTCATCACGTTTCTTCTTGATACTATTTACCATATGCACATAGGAAGCTCCATTAGACTGATACATTATGATGCATCAAGTCGGTTAGTTTCGTTGCTTGGAACAGGCTAGTTTTATTATTTTCCCTTGTTTAAATGCAAATTCCTTTATAGAGTGGGCACAAAAATCTTTTCAGTTTCAGTGTCTTTGTTTTGTTTTGTTTTTTTGTTTACTTTGATGCCGTGTCTCTTGGGAGCCGTTATGACTAAGCCGTGTAAATCCCTGTCTGCTTCAGGACGAGATGTGAAACAGAGATGGCATCGCACTCTCAGTCCATCCGCACAAAGAGGAAGATCTCACGGAATGACAGCCTCAACTCTGGAAAACCTTTTAGAGACCTTGTCCTTAGCAGCAAGCTTTAGGCTTAAAATAGCAGGTTACAGCTACTGTCAGACTCTGGACCTGGGGTCCTCACCAAACACTATGGCCTTTCTGTTAGCATGCCAAGATATTGAACTAGATGGGGTCTTTTCATAATTTTTCCTTATATTTAACTTGATCTTGTGTGACAGACCACACTGTAGTTAAGGAAAAGCATAATGATCCCTTAAAGCTGTGTGAACCCTGCTGGTAGAAGCCTGTCAAGAACAGACAACCATTGATTTGAGTTCTTTTTTTCTAAATGAAAATATTCTGCACTTTCCCCGTCCCCCATTCCTTTGATGACTTGCTTTGTGTCCTCTTGGTCCTCACATTATTATTTTATTAACTCTGCTTAGGGTGACAGCAAGTCTTCTAGTGCAAATGGACATGAAGAATACAGCACAAAGTGAGTTGCCTTTCTTTCAGATCACTGTTACAAAGTAGAAACCCCTTTGCAGAGGTAATGGTTTGTAACGCTTGTCTTTCACCCATACAGGAAAAGGCGTAGCCGCAGTCGTAGTACAAGTGCCCGTCGACACAGGAGTAGGAGCAAGGACCGCAAGAAAAGTAGGGACCGCCACAACCATGAGAAGAAGAAGCGTTCACGCAGCAGAGAACGTCGGCGCTCACGTTCCCGCAGTCACGAGCGTCATGCGCGCCATCGAGGACGCAGAAGCCCCTAGTAAGTATAGCTCCTTTGCTGTTTTGTTAATAGCCTGACATGAGCATCAAGAACTTTGGTTAATGATGGTGGTCTGAAGTCTCCCTTACTTTTATGGGTTAATCTGTTTGATTACATTGCTTGATTGTATGTCCACGGTGATAATTTTGATTCCGAAGTGTGCAAACTAATTGGTAATAAAAAGCTACATGTCATTAAAAGAGCAGGTGCAATCTTGATGAGCAGCTCCATAAAATGTAGCTCTTGATTGAGAGATCTATTTGGACATTTGTGTCATTGGTTATTATATAGTGAATAAGTTAATTATGACACTGTGGTTTCACCACAAAACCAGCCTACCATCCATTTGATATTGTGCTAATAGTGTTTTTCGCTCATTTTGCTGAACATTTTATAAAGTATCCTGATCGACTTCATTAAAGTTCACCAATGGTTAAATGGTTGAAGTGTCTGTATACTTTTTGCTTATCTTGTAGTACTGGCCTAGTTTCCAGCCTGATAGTATATTGTTTTTAGTAACATTTCTAATATAGTAGTTTATCATAGTTTGTATGTTAATTACCACAACAGCATAGCAATGCAGCTGCCCACAACATTCACTGTTACTGCTTTTGTAATTTTAAGTTTCATTTGATAAACATTACACCCATAACTTGCTCCATCCTGGTTCTAAGAGGGCCTTCCTTTCCTCTAACTTTTAATACTGACATGACCCAAAGTGTTCTACAACTAGCGCTGCTTTTTGGACAACCACTTGCCTGAGTCTAGCCCTCATGCACCAGTATGCAGTAGACCTTTCAGTTGTTTGCTGGCTGGTCTGTAATGCTCAGAAAACCCTTTTTTATGTCATAGTTTGGGGGCGAAATTTAATGGTGGTCCTGGAGGGAAGATCGGGCCACCCACCAAACTAAGGTTTTTATGATCTAATCTCCTTGTGTGGTTCATGCTGACTGTTGAAAGTACATGATGTGAAGTATATGGCATACAAGTCTGTCTTCAATTGAGGATAATCCATTCTTTGTTCTTTGTTTTTGTTATAGCCACCAACAGCCTCGAAGCAAAAGTCCCTTTAAAAAGAGCCCGATCAGGTGAAATAACTTCTTTCCGGTGCAACCCTTGAACACTGATAAACCTCAGTGCAGAAACTAATCACCTGTCTTTGTTCTCCCACAGGCAGCCGTTGGATAGTCTCAGTGCAGAGGAGAGAGATTCTCGTACAGTATTCTGCATGCAATTGGCTGCCAGAATTAGACCCAGAGATCTGGAGGAATTTTTCTCAGCTGTGGGAAAGGTACACTTGTGTTGCGTTTGCTATCTTTCTAGTTAATTTACTTATATGCATTTCCTTTTGTTTGTAGGGGTGTTGACATTTTTGCTCTTTAATAAAGGTTCGTGATGTGAGGATGATTTCGGACCGGAACTCTCGCAGGTCTAAGGGCATCGCCTATGTTGAGTTTGCTGAGGTGACTTCTGTTCCACTAGCTATTGGACTCACAGGACAGAGGCTGCTGGGAGTGCCTATTATCGTTCAGGCCTCACAGGTCAGCAATTTCACATGTTAACAGTATAGAGCCCTTTTTTTATTTCCTCCTGATATGTAACATCTGACAGTCTTATTGTGTGATTTAGGCTGAAAAGAACAGGGCTGCAGCGGCCATGAATCTTCAAAAAGGCAGTGCCGGGCCGATGCGTCTCTACGTGGGCTCTCTGCACTTTAACATTACTGAGGAAATGCTCCGAGGCATCTTCGAGCCTTTTGGCAGGGTGAGACAGTCACTACGTTATTGCCATGGTCGTCATGCAGGTGCAGAGGCGCGTTGCATTTTGACCGGCACTTCTGTGGGTAAATCATATTGATACCAGCTGTTTGGTAGAGGCCACTGAATGTCAGGTTTGCTTATTTTTTGCATAGATTGAGAGTATTCAGTTGATGATGGACAGTGAGACGGGCAGGTCAAAAGGTTATGGCTTTATATCAGTAAGTATCTTAATCTTGTTTGAAAGAATTAAGCTAAAATAAGAATTAACCTGAAATGAGAATTAAGCTAAAATATGAGATGCTAATTGTGTTGTCGGTTTAGTTTGCAGATGCTGAGTGTGCCAAGAAGGCCCTGGAGCAGCTGAATGGCTTTGAGCTGGCTGGCCGCCCAATGAAGGTGGGGCATGTGACGGAACGCTCAGATGCCTCAGGAGCTAGCTCCTTCCTGGACAATGATGAGCTAGAGAGAACGGGCATTGACCTGGGCACCACAGGCCGCCTGCAACTCATGGCACGACTTGCAGAGGGTAGGGATTAGGGTAAAGTGTATCTCCTTGCTGGTATCTACGTACACATGGTCTGAAGTCAGTTCCTGAAAGTAAATGTTCATGCAATTAAATGTTAATGTTAATCTTGATGGATTTGATCCCTTACCCTAACCCCTCAACTGTTGTCTTGTAGGTACTGGGCTAAAGATTCCTCCCGCTGCACAGCAGGCTCTGCAGATGAGTGGCTCTCTTCCGTTTGGTAACCTGCCTGCTGGTGAGGATTTTATTAATTTATTTGAGGTCTTCATCACCGTTGGGTCTGTGCGCATCTGTCCCAGTCTTCTTGGTTTTCACAATCGGTTGCAGACAGCATTCAGAACTGTGTTCAGTGTTGAGCTTCACATTCTGTCTGTATTTAATGTCATTTAAATTTAAATATATATGCATAGAGTATATTTTAAAGAACCCCCCTCCCTCATCATAACGTACCATTGTTCTTCAATACAAAGCTTTTTACCAGTTATGTTTTTTCAGTGAGGATAGTTGCTCAGTTCCAGTCCAGCATAGTTTGGTTACTTTACTGCTCAAACACACTTACTAAACATGGTGATTGCTGACTTGATGTTTTCAAGCCATCAAATTACCTAATTTTGCTGAAACAAAGCTCTCCATACCAGAAGAGCATGCCCTGGAATGAGATGTTGTTAATGTAACTTTGATCTGTTACTTTACAGAAGATAAGTTTAGGAAAGCAAAGAAGTGCATGTCTCCTTTTGAGCATAGGATTTAATGGATTGTACAAACAGGCATAAAACCTAAACCTTATCCAGCAGCACTTTCTAAGCTCATTACCCCATTCCAGTTAGTCTGTTTTCGTTCACCTGTTCAGACGGGCCTGTTATAATACATAATCCAATAAAACTTGGGGTTTGTCTCAGTTCGTAGTGTTGGTTACGATTGTACAACCTCAACCCATGTTCTGTACATTGTGTTTGTTATATGTATATTGAAGTCCATGTCCATGAGTGTTGGTAATGTGTATGCTAGGCTCAAAACTGTCTTACAGGGCACTATTAAAATTGATGCAAAGGTCCAACATTTTCATCTGAGTGTGTTACAAGCTGGATATTTTATAGTACAGTGTTATTAAAAGTATTTGCTCTTGTGTTGCTACAGCAAACCCTAGCATGAATCAAGCCATGAACCTCCCCACTCAACCACTGGCCACTCACTGCCTACAGCTTTCCAACATGTTCAACCCGCAGTCGTGAGTCTCTCCAGCATTCTGTGTTTGTATGTTTATGAGACAAGTGATAATTTACAACAAGATTTAGGGACTTGAGCAGGATACACCATAATGAGTATCTTTGCATTGCTTACACTGAAGATGTTTTTTGTAATATTTTAGATACACTAACCAGAAATATCCAGCCAGCAGTGGGCCTGGATACTGTAAAGACTATTTAGGGGAAGAAGAGTGGAAATGGATATAAAAATAGTGTAAAGAAGAAATACATGCCATACATGTGTTTTGCACTGTTAAATGGTTTAAATATTTTTGTTTTGCGTGCTGTATTTATCTGAGCTGTTTACTATAAAAAAAGGGTTTACCTTTGTTTCTGTTTTTCATCAGAGAAAATGAACCTGGCTGGGACACAGAGATTCAGGATGATGTCATTGAAGAGTGCAATAAGCATGGAGGCATTGTCCATATATATGTAGACAAGAATTCTCCTCAGGCAAGTATTGCAACATGATTTGAACTTTCGTTTTGGCATGACTTGCAGCTGGTCCTAATGGTTGGATCTTGTCCATGGCTTTGTAGTACCTCTCACAGATATGTAGAACTGATTCTTTTTCCTCCTGCAGGGTAATGTATATGTAAAATGTCCCACCATTCCTGCCGCCATGGCTGCTGTCAGTGCCCTACATGGACGCTGGTTTGCGGGTAAGAACCACCCTGCTCCTCTCAAACTGAGAAGTCTCCACTGATCTTTTGAGTAATTGAAGTACATATATGTCCTACTGAAGAATGTCTTGTCTTGTTTTTTCATGACAGGCAAAATGATCACAGCTGCCTACGTGCCCCTCCCCACCTATCACAAGCTGTTCCCAGATTCTGTGACTGCTATACAGTTGTTGATGCCTTCGCGTCGGTGATCCATCCTCCTGCTGCACAGATTTCTCTTTCCCTCCCTCTCCCTTCCCACCCAATATCCTGGAGATGTAAATAAGTCACAACAAGTGGTTTTACCTAGCATCAGATATTATTCCAACTAATTTTAAACACCTGCTGTCTGTTCTTGGAAGACTTAAGCAATCTGGGTCTTAGATACAGATCTTGGATCAGCTTTTAAATGAGGGTTATCTGGTTCAGGTTTGTAAAAAGTAAAAGTCTGAAGATATTGGCCCGTACTGACTTCAGAAAGAGTTTAAAGTATTTTTTTAAAATCTGTTCCATATCATCTTGCATACATAGTGACAACAGAGCTAGCTTTCTTAAACAAAGCTTTTCTCTTTCTGTCTTTGTCCTGTACAGTAGACATGAAGTTGTGGTCTCTAGACTTGAGGATATTTTGCAAATTTAAAAGTAAGCAAATGACAAAGTTGAAATCTCCCCTCTCCACTGAGCTTAACTAGAAGTACACAGAAGTCTGAGGCCACTTTATATTTATAGCTTTTTGTAACCAGACTATTTGATTTTGTAAATAAAGTGGTAATTAAACGGAGTCGAAGCTTTTAAGGATTCGTTTGTTTTATTGGCATGCTGGAATGTAATATTGGGCATCAACAGGCTACAGGGGGTACACAGATTGGGCAGAAGCTTGGCAAAATTGCGAATGGAATGTCCACTACTGCTGCTACATTTTTTTTTAAATCTGTGTGACTTTCTTTAGTGTATTTTGTCCATTTTAACATCCAGCTGTGGAATTGCATATCTGGGTCTTCTTAAAAGGTTTGTCATGATTTACTGCGACTATGAGGTGTGACCTCACCATAAGCCTTATTTGAGGACACGGCCATGGTCTCAGGTATCAAGAAATGGAAAGTTTAAGTAGTTGTCATAAATATCAATCGGCCATCTGCCATTTCCGTTAACCTTAAATCAGTGTTCTATTCCTACTAATCCTTTACACATTTTGGTCATTTTATGAATCTGTTCTATCACACCATGAAGCAAAATAGTAAACATTTTAACAATGCACCTATAATGAAATGTAGATATTTTGAATGTGAAAATTGGAAGAAATCTGGACTTTGACTCATCCTTCTCCGAATGTTTTTGAAAGACTTGCAGGTGTGTTGATGGTTGGTGTCTTTTTATAAGACGTGTCTGTTGAGCTTATGGGCAGATGATCAGATATTGTGTAGACTTTGCAAGGACAATTCAGTATTTGTGCTATCAAGTGAGGGTAAGCGGTCCTGGCTTAGTGCCAGCAAAACAACCATAAATTACTCAAAAGTGATTACCATGTTTTGATGCTAGGACGAGGGTCTTATGCTGGAACAGTGATCATAATGTCTCGCCTTCAAGAAGTGAAGAACCATTCTAAAGATCAAGCTTTGTCTTTGTCTTCTGGTTCGTTCGTGTGGTCCATAGGAAACAGACAGTGACTTTCTCCCTGTTTTCCTCCCATACACACTTTCATTGTCCAGTGTTTGCCTTATAGTGGACTGAGGAGCCCTGACAACAGCCTGTGCAGGAGAAGCCTACAGAGCCTTAGTTAATCCTGGAGTTCTCCCAGAATATTATACAACTTGCTGTTGGAGTAATGTTTATTGGATGATCACACCCAGAGAGGGTGACAGTGATGTTGAATGTTCTGTGTTTATACACTTTGCAGGAACAGTTTTGTATCCTCTTCCAGCTTGATGAGCGTCAGCAGCTGTTTTTCAGAGATCCTAAGAAATCTCTTTCAACCAAAGCGTGGCGTGCGCTCACAAATGAGTGGTGACGATCAGACTTTGATAGTGAAGACTCAGGTTAATGTTTTATGAATAGAGCAGGATCACCTACACTCACATTTGTTGTCCAATTGACTAAACCTGCTTTACTGTCCGTAGTGATCTCAGTTCTTGAGGTTGACAAACTTTTGCCAACATGGATCGAACCGATTGTATAAATGTGATTGATTGTATTATTTCATTGGGCTCTGTCTATTATGGCCGAAGAAGACCAGATCGCTTTTGAACTATAAAGTTATGAGAGGGTTCATAAACCTTAAAGCCCCAATGCTTTTGCAGATGACAGTGCTCCAAATCACCCAAAAAATGCTATTTGTTCCCACGTTTTTCTACTAAATCATTTCGGAGCCAGTATCAAAGGCACTTCATTTTATCCCTACCAGCTGGCTATAATCACTCGCAGATTTCCTCTTTAACATCTTCTAAAACCTTCCACGAGAGAGTCTAGTATATCGAACAATTTTTCTATACTTGCTATGCACATGTTGGTAGGATATTAATGCTTTGTTTCCTTACTGCTAAGCACAGAGCAAGTAGAGCTCACCATACCAAAGTCTCTATATTCCCGTGAAAGAAATAGGAAGGAGGAAAAACACTGGTTCCTGTCAGAGTGGAGCTGAAAAAAATTAACTTCATTTAACTAAATGGTGTAATGTCACTGATTGCCTTCATGTATCCCATATGGAAGAAATATCAATGGGCATGTATTTACAGATGCATATCAAATGTATTGTTTCATGCCAAAATATATTCCAAACATACAGAGTACAAAATACAAAAATACATATTTTGTCCATTTTCAATTACATTTGATAAATACATTTTGCACATATTTATTTTCTGCATGGCATCTCTCTTGGGAAGAAAGGAATTACCAAAAGGAAAACAACAAACCCGAAACATGAACTTGGCTGTAGGGGAGGCTGGCATCTCCGGTTTCCAGGACTCGTGCTTGTCAGCACCTTTACATAAGCATGATAACCTTGTGTCTGAGTCAGATGGACGGGACAGAATGTTATCTTTTAAATGAGCATCATAAAAGATTGCATTTGAAAGCAGATTTATTTTTTTCTATCCTTTTCCTGTGGCTGTGCCAGCTGGCAAAGACCACTGAAAGTGCAGAAAGGCTGTAAGCAAAACTGTTATGGTTGAGGTCTAAAATAAAAAAATGAAACAAAAACAAAGTCGTTACATCAGTAATAAATCTGCAGCAATTTAAATTTGCATGTTTAAAACAATTCTCAAACTCTCACTTTTTCCCACAACTCCGTTCGTTCAGTTTCTATCAAAAGATTGCATATTACACTTAGTATATTTCAAACAGTAACTTTTTATAGTGAGTCATACAACCTGTAGATTCTGCATAATGTTGTAATATTATATTAGAAATAATACAAACATCTGAGACCGAGTCAGTAACTAACAATCGAGTCTGCATCATCGTTTAAGCGTCTTGAGTTTTGCATTGTCGATCATTAAGAATGCATTATCCATAAAATGCGTTAGCTATTTTATTTCTAGTTATGTTCATAAATACATGTACAGTGCACTGACTGTATTTACACATATATAGTGTCCATGAACATGTTGCCCTCTTGATGAATATGCAAGCGATGAGTGTTCACCAGATGTGTTTTTTGGTGTTAGAAGTCAGACATCAGATCCGTTAGGTGCAGTGCTGCTGATAGGGTATCTGTCCTCACTCAGTGGATGGACATCCAGCCTGTAGAATGTGAGAGGTTGAAAAATAAAGACTGATTTAGTCATTTTATGTTAAGCCTGTTAACAATGCCAGTAGAAGAGAACGAGAAACATTTGGAGACGTTCCCGGACGTGGATTAAGCCTAGTCCTGGATTGCACAAAATTCTGAACAGAGATTGGAAAGAAATGTGATCTAGGACTAGGCTTAATCCCTGAAAGTGAGCTTTGAAGTCTTTAGTGCATTCTTAACTGGATCTGTTCATTTTGGTTAGATAATCTGTTAAGTATCTTATAACTTTGCTCAAGTATAAAAAAAGTAACAGCACATCTGTAGGCTACTTGATTTCTGGGGTCTACACGGTTAGAGCCAACTCAGTCACACAGACCAAAAAGAAAAAAAAATCCTGTCACATACTGTTTTCATGCACGCATGCTACGTTTCAATTGAGAACGTACTAAAACGCTTTCTGAAAGGGTAGTCTGTCGAAAATGAACAAAACCATTATATGTAACAGATGGAGGCAGCGACATACGGAAGCCTGATTTTTCTTCACTCCGGGGTGCCGGGGAGAAAAAGCAAGTAAACCATAATGAGAGTCCTGTCATTCCAACTGATACAGTAAGGCGCTATTATGAGATTATGATTTATTATTATGAGATATAGTTATGAAATAGCATCTTTTAATTGAGACACAAAATTATGAACAAATGAGTGAAGGGCAGGTGCTTCCACAGTGGAAGTTTCTGAGAAACTTGTCTAAAATGGTCTAGAGAGGCACTAGAATACTAGTATGATCTGAGACGCAAATTAAATCTATGGACAAAGGTATTGGGACACACCTCTTAATTATTGAATTCAGATGGCCCCTTCCTTCTAAGGAAGGGCAATCTTAATGCTTCAGCATTATTGACAACACCATGCTTCCAACTTTGTGGACACAGTTTAGGGAAGAACCTTTTCTATTCCAGCATGACTGTGCCCCAGTGCACAAAACAAGATCCATAAAGACATGGTTGAATGAGTTCGGTGTAAAGGAACTTGCCTGGCCCGCACAGAGTCCTGACCTCAACCCCATCCACCATGTTCGGGATGAACTGGAACGGAGATTGTGAGCCAGACCTTCTCGTCTAACATCAGTGTCTGACCTTATAAATGCTCTACAGAATGAATGGACACAAATTCCCACAGAAACTTAAACATTTTGTGGAAAGTTTTCAAAGAATAGGGGAAGCTCTTATAGCTGCAAAGGGGGACCGACTCCATAAACAATATTTGTGTATTTGAATACAATGTCATTAAAGTCCCTGTTGGTGTAATGGTCAGGTGTCCCAGTACTTTTGTCCGTGTAGTGTATATGAACACACATGTATCGTACTATTTTAACATAAAGGCAGAAAACACAAAAACATACAAAAAGCTTCTGTTCCACATTCTTACACATGTTTCTGTGTTTACTGTGGGCACGTACCTGTTCCAACAACTCTGAGAACTTATTTTAATGAGTTTAAGGGAACATCTACAAATTGTCAGAATCGATCTCAGACAAGTGTTTATAAACCACTAATAGACACTGAAATCTTTTCAACATAGATATTAAACTGATGCACTTTTACTGAACCTCTTTTTAGAGACTTTTTTATTCTCCTGGTGTTTGCTATGCAGAAGAACTGCAGCAATAAAAGGCTGCTTTGCTTTAACCTTATTATGCATTTAGTCAGTCTTGACTCTCCCTATGCAATATTTTTAATAGCTCTGTAGTAATGTGAGTCCAGCATGTAAGTACATTTCTGTTAGAGCTCGTGTGTATTCAGGGGTGTGATGTTACAATTCTTATTGTGTGTGATCACCTAGCTACAGCCTCCTCCAATTACACTGGGCTGTTGGTCAACCCCCTGTCATGCACATTACTAGATGCTAGTCCAGCATTACAGCTTCTTTTCTGCTTCCCTGCCACCTGCTGCTTTCATTTCTAATGCGGGCTTTTGTCTGTTCATTAGGCATTGTCAGTTTCAAAGGAACTATCAGAATATAAATAAAATATCAGTTTCATATGAATATAAAATTGTGCATTTCACAACTCCAGCATATGGTTCACTGTGTGTAGGTGTTCAATATTGCATGGACTAAATGCTTGTTCTGTGCATATATGCAGAGACCTACTATGCTATTATTAGCTAGCTGTAATGACAGATTAGATTTTGACAAATTAGATCTTTATCTCCACTCAACTAACCATCATATTCTTTTCTTCATATCCTTCTATTGTCCAAATGCACTGCGATGGACTGTAATAATGGCTAATAATACAGGATTCATCAACACCTGTGCAGGTAATGGAGTACTGATAGTCACGATTGTGTAATGATTTCACTGAAGTTTTATAAACCCGTGTGTGAAATCATTACACCACATATATATGGAGTTCAGAGAGTTCAGACCAGGTTATGGATAGAGTTTAGATCTAGATCGGGAACCCATGTTAAGCTCATAAAAACTAAAAGTTTCACAGGGGTGTCTGTTCTAATTCTTGGTGATCTATATCACCCTGTGAAACTCAAAAAAACATAGACACAAGCAGAACAAGCAGCAATGGTATTTTTCTGAATGAAACCACTCTGCATAGTGCATAAGTAGAGGAAGTAACATATTTTAACCGATAAAGATAACTGATTGTTTCATGTATCGAGAGTAAAAATTGCGTTTAACCTTTATTTGTGCACACTTCCCTTTCACATGACGGAA
>JBBJLS010000016.1:3343747-3362079 GCA_037577275.1 Bryconaethiops microstoma
GAGCAAGACCCTTAACCCCAAGTTGCTCCAGGGAGACTGCCCCCTGTAGTTAGGGAATGGAAGTCGCTTTGGATAAATGCTAAATGCCGTAAATGTAAAATGACTCTTAACTGAACCAACCTTGCTAGCCATATATGGCCAATCTGTCTAACAGTGATTAAGTTTGTGCACGAAGGCCTTCTTTTGTCAGTTATCTCCAAAGAGTCTCTCTTTCTTTCCCTTTGTGTCGACCTGAGGAGGATGAGTTCCCTTTTTGAGTCTTGGTTCCTCCTGAGGTTTCTTCCTCCAGTTTAGGGAGTTTTTCCTCACCTCTGTCGCCCTTGGCTCATTGGACATGGACTCTGTAAAGCTGCTTTGTGACAACATTGGTTATATAAATAGACTTGAATTGAATTGAATTGAATTGAATTGTCTAAAGCTTGAATAGTTGTCACAAGTCATTATATGTAATGAAATACACAATCCAAGTGAACTATTTATTCACACACTGAAGCATAATGAAATGCAAGCATTCTGTTTATTGTGATGCTCAAACATTAACCCAGTTAAAAGTAACTGATTAAAAAGACCAAAACAAAAGGTGCAAAAAACTTCAAGAATGCAGTAAAAGAGGCAGGTTAAATGCAGGACTGTGTCTTGTGCTTGCAGCCTCAGTTCCTAGACAGTGAATAACTTAAAAGCTTCTGACCAACAAACTGAATTTTCATTGACAAGAGCTTATCCAAAAGAATCTGATAACTGTTCTGCCAGTAGGGAGTATCCAGGTGGCACAACTTTATCTTGACGGGGTAGAACAGCTCATGCGGTTCTAGAGACTATGAGCCAGACAGGAGCAAATATCCCAGAATGTTCTGTCTTTGCACATTTCCACATGGCTGGAACAGGAAAAGTAGTGGAAAGATCATTCCACCAGGTTCATATTTTTTCTTGAAATATATGTGCATAAAAAATATCTGTTATTGTTTGTTTTAGGAAGAAGTTTTTATTTATTTATTTTTCAAAACCTGCAGTAGCTGTGCATTTTCATTACAGTAAGGCTCGTTGTCTCCCTCGACCCTTCTACACATTTTGAGTGTATGACGTTAAAATGCATGTTTTGAATAAGGAGTAAAAGAGTATGCAATTGTAGTTGAGCTGTGTGCTTGTTCTAGCTGCCTCCTACTAAGTAGCTGAGTACGTGACTGAATGACCTTCTGGCCTTTATGCCCACTATTAAAACACACAAACAACTCTTGAAACACCAATAAATGTCATCTTTATTCCTTTTCCAAATGCTTCTAATATAAGGCTTACAATTAAGAAAGAAATTTTTATTGTTTAATATACTTTTAGACATATTTTAGGTATCTAGAATCTTCAGCTTGTGGCTTGACTATTGATGTGACACAGTCAGTGACACAGAGCTCAGTTTTCCCGAAACATCACAATATCAGTGATTTTTTTCAGAGTGAGCATAATTTACAACATTCTCTCTGGTAACTGTCTTCAATGGTAGCCATTGTGTGACAATGGATTTGGGCCAGACTGGTGTCTTAAATTGTGTTTTAAGTGTTTCTTTGATATTCAAAGGAAACAAGTTTAGGGGAGTGTACTGATGTAATGTAAGATAGATCTAAAACATCATTCTGAGTTCCAGTAAAAGAAATCTTAAATCTGAACTCTTTATCCATGCTAGTTATAAGATGTAAAGAACTCATCACACAGTTTTTGGACTTTCTTTTAGGGTTGATATTTTAATTTAGTCACATCAATCTTCCAAGACACTCAACTAAGCTCCAATAAAAGGTTATGTACGACTATTTCCTAGTTTCAAAACATGGCTGATCACCCTAGAAGGGAAAAACAAGAATTATTGTAGTTCACTATCATAGAAATTGTCAACATCTATCAACATCACCTCAGGCTCAATCTTATTTGTGGGTTACCTCAGTAGAATGAGGATGAAAATGACTGTAATCTGTGGTAGTGATATGCGTGTAATATGTTGGCAGGAAATATCTGGTGGGTTCTGGTAGCTGTCAGACTGCTTGAGCAAAGCCTATGCGGTTGTTCTTCCTGTCAAACTCTGTGTAATATCGAGCGATGAAGTTGGCTCCCAGTATCCAAACAGGACCAGTAGGTGGTGGTATGTCCAGAGCTCTGAATGTCACAGTGCAGATGTCCTCTCCGAACTGCGACTGCTGTAGATTGAAAATTAAAGGAGAGAAAGATGGGGAAATAAGGAGGAGACAGAGGTAAACAATATTAACCAATGTTTGATATAATAGCCATATTTCATTTGCATTTACACAAACAAATGAGAGTGAGAGCATTGTACCCAAAGAATGTAGTCTTCCTGCATCAGAGGATACTCCTGACCTCCAAGTTGAAAGGCCACGCTGGGTAAGGACATGACCAGGTCACAGTTTACAGTATACTGAGGGAGGACAAGGACAAGTAATACATAGTTATAGTCAAGTAATACATCTGTAGGTGTAGCAGCAAGGCATGAGCTGATCCTAGTCAGTTTCTAGAACTGACGAGTGTTATTATCAAGCAAGGTTAATGCTGAGTCTTTTAAATTTTTGCCTAAACCTGTTAATGTGAGATTATTTGTGAATGTTCTGCACTGCATTAGCTGTGCTGCAATTTTGCAATCATTTTCTTGTGTGGACTTCACTGTTATGTTCCATACTGGTTTTCCTATGGTTTTATGAAGCACAAAATAATTTTATGCTGCGCTTTATCGTTAGCTGGATGTCTGAGAGTTTAGCCGGAAAAAAAGCTCTGACAAATGATTCAGTGAATTCAGTGGATTCATGAAGTGATGCTCTGTCATCATCCTCATTGTTACAAAAAGAGCCTAACAAGTTTTGGTAAACGTGGTTGCATTGATGTTTGATTATTGGAATGGATGTTACTGATTTTTTAAATTTTTTTTGGTTCTTTTATTTGTATGTTTGATTTAGTCATCTTTATGGTTTGCATAATAAAAAGGGATGGACAAAACAATGAAGACTTATGAAGGATTGTGAGATTATGAGAATATGTTAGTACTAATAAGAAGGGCATTTTTGTTTTCAGGGTAGCTCCTGTCCCTCCTGTTTTGAGCAATTTATTGCGGCAAAGTTAGAAAATATTTTTGTGGAATTAAAGAAGAACAAATATGATCATTTGGTAGCAGACAGTGGGAGCTAAAAGTTTCAGTTGTTTTTTGCCGAAGCCACTCAGATGTACAAAAAGAATAAACTGCTGTAAGGTCTACATTTCATGCTTATTCTTAAAGTTATGCCGTTCTTGCTTGTGAAATGATTTAGTGGGCTTTTTGTTTTCGTTTAGTGTGTATTAGTAAATGTTGTGTTTGTGTATGCATCTGTCCATGGCAGTGATGTACAACTACTACACATCTTTCCTGATGTGGCCTTTTCTTGTCTGATTTGTGTTGTTATAAGTTTGAATGTTTGAACAATTAAGAAATGCAGACTTTTAAGAGAGATTTGGTGAGATGTAGTCACTTTGTCATATATTTTCTGGTTCTTTTTTTTTACTTTTGCTTACCCCACATTTGGAGAAAATATTTGCCCTTTTCATAAAGTGAACAAAACTTACTTCACCCTCGGCCAGCTCAACAGCACCAATCGTTTTCATCAGGATGGAGACAGACGAGGCAGGGCCTGTTATGAAGGAGGAGCCTGTGTCGATCACAGCTGTACAGCCCTCTGTACAGAATATCGTGTCTGGCCCTACAGACACACTACAAGGCAAACAGATTCTTAACGTTCCTTTAAATGGATGCATTCATTCACCAATAACCATTATCTCCAGTAACCAATATCTCCCAAAATACTATAACTTTTATGTTTTGGTTGTTGCAGACTGTTTATAAATGGCAAAACTATGGTTAAAATACATTTTGAATTCATTTTACATTTTTGAAGTTGTGAATATTATGTGTATTATGTGAATGATACCAAGAGCCAGTGCATCTCAACCAGCATGAATGGATTATAACCTTATTTTCTATAAATGTGTACATTCTAAGTCTTAAATACAGCACAAGGTCTTACCCCTTCATAAGGACCTCCCACTTGCCCTCCCCTTTCGTGGGAACGTAATTGAAAGAGCCAGTATAGTAATTTGGATCTGTGCCCCCCAACACCAACTCTCCTCCGGGAATGCGCTGGGGGTCCCTGGTTGACATATACATACTCAAAGTTAAGAAATATAGTAGCGTTAACAAAATGCACTTTTGAGAACACCTACGATTAATTTACCCATCAGAATCCAGTACATTGAGATCATGATTTATAATGCAGGATTTGTTCATTTTGGTCCAGGAGCTGCAGTCTAGCAAAGTTTGTTAAGTTTCTTGCTCAATCACACCTGATTTAATTCATTACTTACTAGGTGTGTTTACTAAAGAGGTGCTCAGTCTGGCCCTCCAGGGTAGAATTAATTAGCTTTGTCATAATATGTCAATAAAGTCAACTAGCATGCAAGACATGATTTAAGATACTTGGGTGAGGTTGGGTTGTTGGAGCTAAAAGAAATTTGAACATAGTTGCGCATTTGTGTATTGTTTAGGTTACAGATTCCTTTGTGACCTCCCATGCCATTTAACTCACCTGCTGTAATACACAGAAAACACTTCTTCCTTCAGCACGTGCTGAGACATGATGCGGTCAAACACCGGTGTGATTCCATCGATGGCCACATTCGGATAGCCCATTCCCAGGACACCATCAAACTTTGCAAAGATGAAAGGGATGGCTGGAAGAGCTGTGGCTTCTGCAAACACTTGCACCACTGGGATACCACCCACCTGTGTATATCAAGGTCAGACATCAAACAATAGTAGGTTAGCCTATCAGAATGTTAAGTAATTACATATTGTTGCTGTCCAACAAACTTAAAACTTTTTATTATTTTTCTTCAACATTTGAACACAATGTTTCATGATGAGTAAACCATTAGAAATGTTCAACATTGCCATTTATGTTTACTTGCATTTTATTACCATTATGGAGATTTATTTGAAGGGCAGAGAGACTACAGAGGGAATTATTGTTTGCGTATCTGTTAATAGGCATTAACTGTTAATAGTCCCACTGATTGCAAAGATAGTTTTGTTAGGAAGAAAGCAATGACTGCTACATTCACATGGTTCGTAGTTGTGTGGTCAGACTACAACAATTATTTAAGTTTTTGTTGCCATTTTATGCTCACCACAACTATATCCTCACTGAGAAAACCCCGGACGTTTCCAGAAGCATACTGGATGGAGAATCCTGTTCCATTGTGAATGTATGTGTGAGATTTGGAGCCATCATATCTGTTATGAGTGACTGAAAAAGAAAGGTGTAGGGATTAGGAGAGAAGAATGGCATTGATATTAATGGTGTGATATTTGACTTACAGCAGGCTGTGTACAGTGGAGAACACATATGGGACGGCACCCAAAGGTTGGCAGAACCCGTGTCAAAAACAACATTGAACATCTGGGCTGGTGAGCCAATACTGATCTCCCCGAAGTACTGAGTCTGAGAGACAGAATGTAGAAGATGTCAATAGGCCAGAATATATGTCAATAGTATAAACTTTAAAAGTCTGGACCTGTACTATATACATCCTCCAAGTAATTTACTGTTTCTAGGTGTTTGCTTAGCTCTTTCAAACACTGATCAAAATAACATGAATGTGTTGCTTCTCACATCTAGATAGTTGGTTAGGGGTGTTGGGGCTGTCCCATTGCTAGGTGATGTGCTGAGGATGTCCAATCTTGGAGCAAGTTCAGAAAACACTTGTGCCGGTGTGACGCCTATCTCCTTAAGAGTCTCTCGAATGGAGGGCATTTTCTTAAGGGTGACCCTATTGAGACTAGAAAGAGAAGCATAACATTCATAAAGCATTTGTGATATCATGTACAGAAAATGACTCCTTCAGAGCCTATTAAAAATATTCTGAATGAGAAGTAAGAGGGCATTTCAGGCCAACCACTCAATCAGGCTCAGGCTTAGGGATAATAACTTTTATCTAGCCTGTGCAAATGAGCCTTCAGTCTAAGGCAGTTTGATCTAAGAAATATTAAACTTACAAGAGCCTTTGTTGCTAAAATTTGGAAGAAACAGAACAGGATGTCATATGAGGTTAATTGAGGCTACATAAATAGATATTAACTAAAAATACACAGTCAAATGACAGTTTGGGTGTTGGTGTAGTAGCTCTGTCAATGATTGCCTACCAAAATTCAAGTGGACACAGACATATAGATAAATTATTAACTACCACAAATAATATGGGGTGGACATAAAATCAGTGATAAACCGCTCTGCACAAGCAGTGTACACTATGCTGGCTTATTGAAAATGTGCTTCAGATTTTACATCAAGTTAAAAACATTGGCATGTTTCATGTTTATATTTGTTTTGTACTTGTCACCTTTTTAGAATAGATCAGTGATAACATTAATTTAACTCTACATATCGAATTATCGAATTTCCCACTTGTGGGACTAATAAAGATTTATCTTATATTGCATTTTGTCTCTCTCTGTCATGTTCTTCTAAATGAGTAAATAGTAAAAAGTTTTGAAGTCTACATAATCAAAAGAAATGTTTCCATACCTGCGTAA
This sequence comes from Bryconaethiops microstoma, assembly GCA_037577275.1. Taxonomy (NCBI): domain Eukaryota; kingdom Metazoa; phylum Chordata; class Actinopteri; order Characiformes; family Alestidae; genus Bryconaethiops; species Bryconaethiops microstoma. Next base: position 3,350,358 of record JBBJLS010000016.1, read on the forward strand.
GGCCTGCGCTCTCCCAAAGAGTGACAATAGGACGACCAACAAGCACACTTTCATTGCTCCAGGTGTGGCTAACCCCTTTAGTAAGGTATGGGATCTGCTTTCTCTTCGCCAGAGGTCTGTCTTTTACAGCACTTGTCTGAAACGCTGTCCTTCTACATCTGTTTTTATAGTATCTCTGATGATAAGCCGCGACCGTCTTATTGACGCAGAATCTTGTTGCAAGCCTCCCTCTCTCTCTGTCTCTCTTTAGCTCTCTCACTCTTTCTTGGTCAGCCTGTCTATCCTGAATAAGTTCTCCCAGGACCTTTGACTTCTGGGAGACCATTGCCTGCTGAGTTGATCATACCAGTTCAACACACTTAAGTTGTTAGTTGTTATAGTTAATCAACACTAAATGATGTGTTGGATGAGCTATGGTCAGTTTGAGCATAGACATTACTCTTCATAAGTTTGTGCAACTACTTTTAAATCATTTGTAACTGTAAAAAAGAGGAAAATTTAATTGCATCCAGAACAATAAACAGATCTATAAATTGTTCCAAAATGTGTGTTTAATGTGCAAGTTCTAATTAACATCCATCTTACAAAAGTGGTTATCAAATGTCATGTGTTAATAAGACATTGCTGTTAATAGATATTTAAATGTTTCAATTTATTAATGTCTTGTTTCCAAAACTACAGAAATATTGATACTTAAACTATAATGGTTCTTTTTTTCTGTCTTATTTATAATATTCAAAAATACATCAGGATTATCAAATGTCATGTATTGATAAAACATTACTGTAAATAGATATTTAAATGTTTAAATTTATTAATGTCTTGTTTCCAAAACTACAGAAATATTGATACCTAAACTATAATGGTTCTATTTTTCTGTGTTATTTATAATATTCAAAAATACATCAGGATTCATGATTAACTCCTTTTAAGCTTGTCCAGTTATGGAGGTGGACTGAAAGTTATGTCCAAAACTAATTTTCCTTTTTTATAATATAAACAAGCACACAAATACACGTTGGATAGCAAAATAAAAACGATCTATGCTCTTGTGCTTTACAAGAGCACGTTTGTTGTCATTTTTACTATAATGAGAGAGACAGAGAAAGGTGTGTGTGTGTGTGTGTGTGTGTGTTTTATGTATTGTTAATCAGAAGAACATCTGTGTATTCATTGTCCAGCACTACTGATGAGCAAGTGGTCTTTTTTTCTCATGTACAAGAAATTTGTGTTTTCACATCACTGTTGTGACTGCTTTCTGTACACGCCAGTGGGAGAATTGTTAATTTCAGTTTTGTTTGCTGAGACCTACAATCTGTGGTGAACGAAAAACTGACCCATGGAAACAGAATTTTTCCAGAGATAATTGAGGCTTTGTCAAATTCTCCAGATTCAGCATCCTTTTGAATGATGCCTTGAGCTACAGATTATCAATAAACATTACAATTGGCTGCAATTAGCTTGATTTAGACCATTCTTCACAACAGTGAATGGGTGTGTTAATATGAAAGCAAATGAAGGCTATGTATGTCAGATGTCTTATCTGGAGATTAAAGGCTGATCCACAGTGGAGCCATAGCAATACACTTCTGGGAGGCAAAAAGGGCTGCTGCACTCCCTTGCCCCATTTATCTATAGTATTTATACCCAGCGGCTTGTGTATATAGCCTGGTGTATTTCGTACAGAGCATTTTTCATGTCATTTCCACCGGGATCAAAAGTTTTCTAATCCTGATCACACAGCATAATGCCAGCCAGTACAGAGGACTGTTGTCTGACATAACATAATGTTCTCCTCCAAGTGTGTTGCGATGTCCAATGACGTTGCATCAGCGACATTTCAAAAAGATGCAGTGGCTCAGAGGGAGCATTCAATAGCCTTCACATTCTCTGAGTTGGCAGTATTGTACTGAGGCTAGTTGTAATTAAAAGTTCCTTGTAGCTGAACATCAGCTTTCCAGACCAGGCAAGTGGTTTTCAATGCTTTTGTCCCAAATTGATTAGTTTTACTAGCCCCAGTCATTTAAACAATTGTTAATGTTGAACCCTAATGCACTATATTGCATGTTATTGTTATGTATGGGCTGCAATGGCATAAAGTTGACTTGATTTTAAACGACACTTGTTAATGACGAGTGATTCCGAACTTAAATGCACTGAATATTTTGTGATAAAAAAAATCCAAATTAAAAGTGTTACTTTGCATTGCATTGCAAGTATTGATTAAACTCGATATCAACCAGAGGATCTCAAGTTGCTGTACAATAACAGGGTACATAGTGGAGGAGGTATATTGTGGGCCACAACGCCACAGAACTAACAGTGTTACTCTATGTGTGATTAAATAAAACCACACTTGCTGGATTCCAAAATAAAGCCAGCTGTGTCTAAGGGGAGGTTTTGGTTTCCTCTTCTCTTTGTTTCCTTTCTTTTCTCATTTACTCTTCTCTCTCTTCTCTCTGTCTGACCAACAGATGTCCAAGTGATCAGAGCTAACTAACTAGCACACATCTGTTTACACTTGTATATTCTTTTATTAGAAAACAGGGTTTTGCGTTTATTCTCATATCCCAGTCCGTGCATGCAAACCCAACACCTCCAAAAGTATAATTGGATTGTAATAATGAAAGGAAAATGTTATCTTGTTTCCCTGTATCTTGTTATAATTCTCAAAAGCTTGGATACCATACATCTGGATGTGTCTTACATTTTAAGACAGTTCTAAGGCATTAATGTTACTCTGGACAGATAGCATCACTACAGGGGAAATGCAGAGAAATTTGAAAATTCAAAGGCAATTTGATCTTTTTAATGAATCAGATCATTACAAACACATGGTGAGGAGGGGGTTTCCGCTGTCTGCGCATTTATGCAGCTAATCAGACCTACACGTGAACTTGTTGCTAATCCAGACCGCATAGTGGAGCTCATAAATATTTGATTTATTGAGATAATTACTATCATTAAGTCTAGTATTAATCTTTCTAAATCTATGTATGTGGTCTTGCATCTGAAATGGGGTTTGTGTGTTGCACAGTTGGACTGTTGTCTTTTCAACTGTTGCCAGAAGCGCAACCTTGCCTTGTTCATGACTTGGCCCAATGCTAACTTATGTAGTTACGCCTTTTAATGCCTGTCAGAGCTCATGATTCACATTTAATCCCAATTCGTCTTCATTAGTACAGAGCCTTGGCTATTATGTTGTTATGTTTAGTGACTAGATACAGTAATTAGAATTCGTTGTTTATAAGTTTTAAGGATTGTGATTTTGGCTGGGGAGTTGACCTCTGAATTAAAAATCATATTGAAAACATGTGTATCATAACATCCCTAGAAAGTGGTGAACCATTTAAATCATGCAATATGTGTGAAGAAGAATATTAAACTTTTGCATTTGGAACTTAAAGTGTAATTGAAATAGCTGTAACATCTCCTAAACAAACTTTCTCTTGAAGTAACAAACGTTCCAGATGCCACAAGCACAGCTATGAAGAGTTATGAGAACCAAAGGGAACACCTTGACCTTGACCATGATCTGCCATGTTTGGGTAACTCCCGAGTCACCCATAGTAGGCCCTACTGTCTGTTTTAGTTCCCACAGCGTTGCATCAGGCCAACCCTGTTTATGGTCAGTTACTATTGCTAACGTCAGTCCCAGACCCTAATGGCCGAAGTACCAGGTCTAAGATCAGCTCTTTATTCATCCTCAGGGACTTGGGGCCACCCCAGCAAGCTGACTCATGAATTCATCATGTGTTTGTGTTGTTCGTATCCAAGATCAGTATCTCAAGTCACATACATTTGGAACCATTAGCCGGTAGAAAAGTTATACGGTGAGCAAAATCCAGGGACCTCTCTTTCATTTATTTAATGTCCAGTCAAAATGACCATGAAGTTATTCATAACATATTCAACAGAAAATTACACAGAAGCCTCAACAACTGAACATGATATCAGTTTTCAGTGTTTAGTGTGTCCATCCTTTTATTACAGCTCTCTTTATTTTTGCAAGACCTGCTTTCAGTTTTCAGTTCAGGCCTGTGAATTCCGCATTTTCTCACCAATTAACAATGTTTCACTCATCAGTCCTCCATATCTTTGATGTGCTTTTCACATAGTCCTACATAAATTTCCCCACTTTTGTTTTTTTATTTTCTCAGTAACTGCTTCTTGAGCAGCTACGTCCATTCATACCCATGTCCATGTTATCTTTGTGCAGTGGAAGAATGGGCAGATCTGAAGCGAGGATAGGTGAAAGGAGATCTTGATTTTTTTCCCTCTCTCTCAGAGATGAAAACTTTAAGACCTTCACATCTCATAAGATAAGATAAACCTTTATTAGTCCCACAAGTGGGAAAAAAGAGACCACCAAAACTGTCTCATGATGACAGTTTTGGTGGTCTACCAGGTGTTGCATGGCTGTTAGGAATCACATTTATTTTTCTCTTTTAATAATATATTCCAGTTTTGGAAACTGCTGTTTTTATCTTGTTTTCTTTGGCTTTCTCCTTCCTTTTGCATGAACATTTTCTTTTATCCAATCTCAGAAATCTCTTCATTAGCCATTTTAGATGTGCATGAGTGAGAAATGTGCAAGGCAGCTGAGGTGTGTTTGGGTTGCTACGTGTGTGAAGGGTTATATAATGTCAATTGTAACTTTGCGAGCAGCTTTTTTTGAGAGGACACAGCTGTAGCTGATCTGCTTTAAGATTAGAAGAATGGAAAAGTTGAAGTTGCAGTAGGGGGCACAGAAGTAAAGAGTGGACATATTAATTGCTGACACGGGAGATTAAATCAATGCAACAGTGGTTTCTGCCTTTTGCCCCATACCCAAAAAATAATTAATCATTCAAATGTTATAACCAAACTGATCTTTGAAAAAAAGACATAGTTTGTATATTTATACTGTTAACTACAAACAAAATTTTATAGTATAAAGAGAAAAAAAGTCTCAGGCTTAGTGGATGCTAATTCATTGATATTGATACAATGTGAAGCCGTTTGTGAAATGACCTGGTAGCTTTTCAATAATTCACTCCCACATTGCACTCATTTTGTTCCTTGGGAAATGTCCTTGACAGTGTGTCACTATATGTATTATTTATGCCTGTTGGATTAATATTACATCCTTTTGGTTGCATCACTGTGACGTTGACCTCCCTGACCTGCTTGTGACGTTGACCTCTCTGACCTGCTTGTGAGGGCAGCCAACTCATTACAACCTCTGACGTTTAACCACAAGGGCTGTGCAGATGCCTGGCACAGAGTTTCCCACAATGAAAGGTGAACTCCAGCCACTTTCGCTCTCCCTTATTCTGCTCGCTTTTAATGGGAGCAGTAAATATAATTTTTATTATCACTGCTTACACCATCGACTAAGTTTTTCTGTTTACCTCCTTACAGTGCCGAAGTACTCTTTAACTGCAGGCCTGCACATGGGATAATATCAGCTCCTGGGTGACTGAGAAGATGGTTGCCAGGCTGGATGCACTTACCATCAGCAACCACTTAGTGGTGTGAATTCGTGCCCTCAGCCATTCTCAGTGACCAGGTGAACCAATGATAAATGTGCATCATGGGAGTAATTAGAAAGCTGTGAAAATTTTTTACATCTGTCTCATATCATCTCTTGAAATCTACCGACTATCTACTGACATACTATTCATGATTGCTCCAAAATATATTTATTTATTTATGTGTACATTGTATACAATTGTATGTATGAATGTGTGCAATTGAAAAAAAAGATATTAATTCAATAAATAAGGGTTTAATAATACACACATAGTAGTTGTATTTAAAGTGTCCTCAGTGTAGATATTTCAGTTTTACACTAGTTATGCAAAAAAGTGGTCAAGTAGTCATTAGCATGAGTGTTCTGGACCAGAGTGTGAATTAACCCCCAATAATTGGGGGGTACTGTCTTCATAAAACTGTTAAGAATCACCTCCAAACTGCTATTTTTGTCTCTTTTGGTGGGAGTCTGGGTCTTGTACAGTACCCCCCAGTAACCCCCATAATTCGAACCATGTTCTGGACGTCAGAGAAAAGTATCTGGTCAATAATTTGCTAATCATGATTCTCTGCAGTTTAGATGTGCTCTGTTGTGCTTGTGTTTCAGTAACTTTTATCCTCAGGAACTTTACCTACAGATGTACACGGACTGATGTGAACTGCAAACTAAAATCTAATAGAATTTTCTCACCTCTCATGCAAAATTGAACTGGTTCTGGCAACCCATCATTAAGATTATTTATTAAACTTAATGCTAGTAGCTGTTGTCCACATCAGTGAGCCATGCAGAGTGAAATATAGGCCTAGTCACTAAATCAGAAAACACCTATTTTAAGAAGTTCGTCGAGGTAGTCGAGCGATTGCTGACCACTTCGTTAAACGTGAGTTTGTCTTTTTCTTGCAGACGTATCTCACTGTAGTTGGTCGTTTTGTATGTCAGTAAAATGGTACTGTGTCTTAAAACCTGCTATGATTGGTTTATTAAGGTGTATTTCAGCACCACCCAGTGTCATCCCCTGTCGCTCTGATCAAATGCTATTCAACTGCTTGAAGTCTATTTATGAGTCTGCTGTGTGTTTTGCGGCGCTTTTTTTCCCCTCCACATTTGTGTTTCTCTGCTTTTTCTCCCTTCTCCCCTTCCTGCCACACATTTTAAAGGTGACTAGACTCTCCTCCATCTATCCCCATACATTACAGAGGTGACTCAACCACAAAAATGCATTGGGGATGCATTTCTGCAAGAGAATGCAAACACCACACATTAACGGAGATTTTGATGTTGAAACAATGCAATATTTCAAATCCTTATAGTTACTCCTGAACACAGAACAGCATACAGTATGAACAGTGGGAAAATCTTTCTTTGCATTTAATCCATTCATCAAGTGAAGCAGCGGGCAGCTAGTGACGCAGCATTCAAGGGATTTGAACCCATGACCACCAGCTGCCCAATAATAATAATGATTTGAATAATAATTAATAATACATTAATTAATACATAATAATAAAACTTAAGAGGAACAGTTGTGGGATTGCTTTCCCAGTCACAGTAAGAAGTGGAGCTCAGTTTACGGGCGTTTTCTTAGACTTGTTTGTATCCGTGAACAGGGCTGAGGATAGCTGGGGCTCTTACATTCTGCAGAAAGGTGAGGAGAGCTGGGTGTCTTAAGTTGTGGAGAAAGTGAAAGAAGTGAAAGTGACGATTTTGCTTTCAGGGAGCAGTGTGTTGAGACAGTACCTCAGTGGTGCCACTAGCAGTCCTGGGAATTGAACCCACAACCTTCTGATCGCAAGAGCAACTCCATAACGACTAACCCACCAGCCACCCCAGGTGCGGATCACGAGAACTGGAGCTCTTATGTTGCAGAGAATAAAGGTGAGGAGAACGGAGCTCTTATGTTGTGAAGAAGGTGAGGAGAATTGGGGTTCTTGGGAGAACTAGGGCTCTTATGTTGTGAAGAAAGGTGAGGAAAACTGGGGCTCTTACGTTGTGAAGGATGGTGAGGAGAATTTGGGCTCTTATGTTGTGGAGAATGTGATGAGAGTAGAGGCTCTTGGGAAAACTGGGGCTCTTACGTTGTGAGGCAAGGTGAGGAGAATTGGAGCTCTTATGTTGTGGAGAAGGTAAGGAGAGTAGGGGCTCTTGGAAGAATTCGGGCTCTTATATTGCGGAGAAGGTGAGGTGAGTAGGGGCTCTTACGTTGTGAAGGAAGCGGGTGGAGCAGAGGAGTGGAGGGCGGGCTCTGTTCAGCCACCCTGCGGGAGTAGGAACCGCCTGTGTTAACGGAACATCTCCACCAGCAGTACCGAGTGTCCACACAACCGACAGTTCCGACGGACAATGAGCGTGTGGGGCATTTTCTCTGGCTAAACGAGGCCTGTAGCCCTGCATGGTTGCCTCAGACCCGGTTTAAAACAGGTGAGAGCAGTGAGACTCCAGCCGGGGCAGATTCTCTCCAGCCGGAGAAGGTTCACTCCCGCCGGAGGGACCGGCCGCTCTGCCCGGGAGCATCAGCTAGCTCGGTAATTAGCTAACCTGCTAGCGAGTGAGTGGTAGCATCTCCTCTCTTTATGCTGCTGGAGCTGCACTGGAATCGCCGGAGGAGTGTTTTGACTCGTTAAAGCTGCTAATATCTGAAGGTAGGGTGTGACTAGCCGCTTGCCTGGTATTTAGCGCTTTATTTTAATTTAATTGCCACCGTTCGTCTTCCCGCCTTCTTTCATTTTAGTAGCCAGACAGCTAGCCAGCTGCTAAGGAGATGCATGAATGGAGAGGTGTTTTTATACAAGCTTCAGTTGGATAAATGTACTTTGATTTGATCTGTTTAGCCTCCCTGCTAAGGGCCAAGTCTGCCTTTTTCTGAACCCAAGCTGCCTTTGGGACCTACTCAGTTTGTGAGCTTCATTCATCTGACATTTACGACACCGCCTCCTCCTCTTTTCCAGTAGAAGCAACATGGTTATTTATTTATTTTTTTTCATTAGCCGAGAACCCTGTGTATCGAAATGTACATGTCATTATCTTAAAAAACCTGGTCAGCTAAATGATATGTGATGAGAACAGTGTTGAACTTACATTTGCGTAGGAAAATTTATTTTAAACAAAAACTTAAGCACTGACAGGTTCGAGGTTTCTTCAAAGCATCATGTATGTCTAATACACAGCATCCATAGTGCCTCGAGTGCTATTATGCTGTTCCATTGAGGTCTCAGTGAAAGTGACCAAACTCTTGTAAGCTGCTAATCTAAATCCCCTCCTGTGTAACTCTGCAGGGCAAGAGAGAAGGGACAGCTTTGTTGTTGAGCTAATCTCATAATAAAAGCATATTGTCATGTTATGGCCAAAATGTTTGAGCAATGATGTTTAGGCGTGCTCCCCTGCAAAAGTGATGGATCCCCTGCGATTGGATATGGCTGCATCAATTAGGATTTAACTCTGTAAGATGATTACTGTGTCTTCATGACCCTCTGAAGGTAAGACTGATCAGTAACCCTTCTCTCTGGCAGGGTTATGAGGGAATAGGACGTGTCGTGGTGTGACGTGTGAGGAGGTGTGCAGCAGGATGCTGGAAGAGGAAGACGTGGAAATGGCAGGAGGAGGAATGAGCCTGCAGGCTGAGGTGGAGAGGCTGACAGCCGAGCTCCAGGAAGCCAACGAAGAGAAGCTCCAAGCTGCTCGGTACGGCTTGGCCGTGCTGGAGGAGAGCGCTGCGCTGAAGAGCAGACACAGCCAGCTGGAAGAAGAGCATGAAGCCCTGAAACTGGAAATGCAGCAGCTCCGTGAGGTCAGTACACAGGGAGAGCGAGCGAGAGAGTAAAGGCTAGAAAATGGAGCGATTTGTAACTTGGGGTAGTTCCCAGACAAGTGCCATTCTTGGCTTGAGTGGAATCCTTTCTCTTGCCAAAAGAAGCTTTCTTCATGCTGTAGGGAAGTCTTTCAGTGTTGTGCCGGAAACATGCATGGATACTATTTTGTCAAGTTAACATTGTTTGTCTTTTCTTAAACAACAGTTTATCTGCTTTCATGTTTACTCTAAAAAACAGTACACTCATTTGTGTTTTTCAGTTGCTGGTCTTATGCTCACTGATCAGTTGTAATGTGTGGTACAACTGCAGCTTTGCGAGGGAAAACTGTGACCTTTTATCATAATGTACTTGGAGCTTTAACAGGACTGAATAATCTCACTATTGGCTTTTGTGATTTTGGCTATTTGTAGATGTGGTGACAATACACTATCAGTCTAGCAGAGCATAAGGTACTTCATATGGGCTTCCTAAAGTGGTATCCACTTAATAAAATGACACAAAAACAGAGCAGTTTTCAATATTTTAAGAAGAGATGTAAGCTTTTAAGCTAAAGCAAAAGTACCAGCTGAGTAACCACCTTTGGTTACAGGAGCACATTTTGAAATAGTCATTGCTGTCCATTCATAAGTTTCCTCCAGTGCTGCTATTTTGCATTTTGTTCTTGCAAACTGAATGGGTTTGTATAGAACAGTGCAGTTATTTGTAAGTTGCTATTTGCACATGCCTGTCTATCAATGTGGATACCTGCGAAAAATGCATGCTTTGGTAGGGATGCATGGACACTCATTTAGAAAGACCACATTACATGTATGAACAGCTCTGCCTTTAATTTGCACCAATAATATTCGAGCCAGTCCCAACCGCTATGTTGCCTTTTGCTCAGCTTTTTCTGAGGGACTTTATTGAAAACAAAGCCCAAAACAGTTCTGGGCTCTTCGTTACTTGTTAAAGAGAGACTGTGCTTTTGAAATCTTTGATTATATAACAGGCTTAACTCTCAGCAAGCAAAATGTTACATTAAACAGTAGTGATTTTTGTCTGAAGGTTACACTGAGGGTCACTGAAGTGTAGAAAGGTTCTAGAAAGGCCTTTGTGAAAATGTATTAGTCTGCAAATGAGTGCAGCTCATAAATTCACTGTGGTCTAATTGTCCATCATATCATATATCCATCATCCGGTATTGGAGTTCTGGCCTGAATATACCTTCTCATCCTGTGTGTCTCCGATTTTCTTCAAGTTTCATGTGCAGGTTTTTCATGTATCATAATCTTTTTTTTGTTGCAAAACCATGAGCATTGGTGACCGTCATTAACCATAGTTGCAGTAATTAATGACTCAAAACAAATCAACTATTTGGTAGCTCTGGTAAGACTGAAATAGACAAGCCATGTCCTTTGACCTACTGCGCGTGTCTGAGCAACTGTAGGGAGGTTGGCGATTGTGCAAGTAGCTCCTCAATGTAGTCCTTTGTCTGGAACTGGAATGAGGGTCAGCCTTGTTATACAGTATTTTCCCATTTTCAACAATTTGCCCTTTCAGCAACGCTTAACACAGATGATAGATAGTTTGCTTCAGTAAATTCCTAACACCCTAATATTAGCCAGATATATCATATGTAGAGGGAGGTGGCACGTCCAGTTTGGGTTGGGCAGTGACTGGAATTCTCAGATCATTTCTTTGCCTCTCCAGTGGAGGATGATGTGAAATGAATGTTCTCACTGTCAGTAAAGATGATGTTTCATGTGGCATTTAAAATACTTACAAATAAAACAATTAATCAAACAAAAATGATTTAACACCTTCAATATTCCAAGACCACAGAAACCGTGGTCTTGGGATATGTGTCCAGAGAAATGTTTTCTTTAAGTTGTAGAAAAATGAATTCACCATGCAAAAATAATTCACCAAGACTTTAGTTCTGTATTATGCCAAATCAGGTGAGTAAAGATTAAGAAACAAGGATTAAAAAACCTAATGGTTTCATTGTAGAATATATTGATGTTAGTCATTCTCAGGTCCATAGCCAAGTGCAGACAAGCTTTAAACCTCAATTGCATGTTTCACTGTAAAGCTTCAGTGTTATCCGATTTATTACAAAAATCTGGCTCTCTCAAAAATCCCTGTTTGGTCTCCCTTCCAAAGTATAAAGAGATTTAGGTCATTTTGGGGTGTGTCTGATCTACTGCTTAGCATCCAACAGCTAATGCACTCATGAAGTGATCAATTCCTTGTAGCACCTATGACAGAATTAATTATTTATAAATATCTGCATAAATATTTAAAGTCCCAGCAGTGAGGTGCCCAGTGTTTCTAGTCTGTGTCTGTCTGTCTTTTTCTCTCTCTCTCTCTCTCTCTCTCTCTCTCTCTCTCTCTCTCTCTCTCTCTCTCTCTCTCTCTCTCT
>JBBJLS010000016.1:3366272-3379438 GCA_037577275.1 Bryconaethiops microstoma
GTGTGTGTGTGTGTGTGTGTGTGTGTGTGTGTGTGTGTGTGTGTGTGTGTGTGTGTGTGTGTGTGTGTGTGTGGTGATCAGGGGAATACAAATGCTTCTATTATGGTGGCTCTTTCTCAACTGTTTCTTGACAATAGCCCTCCACAAGTTTAGCTGCGTAATGTAAAGATTTTATTTGTGATAAGACCATGCAGACACACCCATATTCCACCAGATCTCTCTTCCCATTAGCATATCTTAACATTTCGTTTCCCTTGACACTCTGTAAAACTGGTTGGATCAGGAGAAGACAATGTATGGGAGATTAGGAAATATGTTCTTAATTCCATGCTTTATTATTTCTGGAACTAGTACTGAACAATTGGGTGAACATATCTGATCAAATAAAGTACATATATTTTAACCAAGTCTGCAGTTGCAAATTTTAATCGCCATTATTTTTTACACAACATCCTGCAGGTATAAATGGTCTACATAATATCAAGCATTTGTATAACTACAAGATCAAGTTGACACCCTACTTCTCACTTCACCTTCTGTTTGTTCTCTGGCCCCAGGTGGAGTTTGAGGCTCTGAAAGTGGACCTAACTCAGAAGGATGAGGAGCAGGATTTGCTTCGTGCACAGCTAGAGGAAGCCGGCCGTTTGCGAGAAATCGCAGAGCGGCAGCTAGACGAGGCCCTTGAGGCCCTGAAGGAAGAACGTGAGCAGAAAAACAGTCTGAAGAGGGAGCTAGCCGCACACACCCTCAACCCCTTTGACTCGGTGGTCCACCTGGACCTGCAGCTGGATGACAGCTTAGACGGTGGGAGGGACAAGGAGGCGGGAGCAGAGGAAGAAACAGAGCTGGACAGTGGCTACAACCACTCTAAAGGCAGTGAGAAGCAGCGATGCTCTACCCCAAGAGGCAGTGATGTGTTCCTCAGGCCTCAGGCTCCAGGGCTTGTGGCAGACCTGCTGAGTGAGCTACACCTATCTGACAGTCAGAAGCTGAAACAGCAGCTTCTGCAGGTCTGTGGAAGATGCATACATAGTCAAACAGTCTTATACACTGGCTTTGGAATCACTTTGATGAGACAGATTAAAATCTAATCTAGAACAAGGCACATGTACTGTTTTGAGTATTTTGGCACCAACAACTTTAGGGTAATTATTATTTTCGTTTATACATTTCTTAACATAATTATCATCTGATATCTGATTTAAGACGTTGTCACCATTTTCAGTTACAAGGCGTTCTGGAAACAGAATGTCGTCTTTGTCATTTTAAAAAACATCAATAGCTCTGTTCATCACACAGGACTTCCAGGGCAGTGTACAAAATAACTTAATTCAAAGGTCCTACCTGTCAGTTAGAATGTCAGTTATTTTCTCACTTAGGCTGTTTTATTCTTCTTCTACCTGAAAACTCCTGCTTCATGAAATACCTCCCAGCGTGCAAATGAGATTAAAAGTTCTTTAAATGCAACGTCTCTTCTGAATTGTGTGGGTGAACTGTCGCCTAATCTCTTGAGTTGGCTCGTTTGAATTGTATGCCTTATCTCTCACACTTCATGAGCCTGAGTCTGTTCTGCCATGACCCTGTGCTACACAGAAAATCTGTCATGTAGAAAAGGTACGGTGGCACCCTCTCAAACCCTTGTGTATTCAAATTTTCACAATTATGCCACCCCAAACATGTTTACTCTCAAATTAGATCAAAGTGGGTTTCTATATGTGTAACACCTGCGGATTAAAACGTCAGCCAAGTTTTGTTTAATTTAAATACATGACTTCTACTGACTTCATGTGAGGCATGAAATCTGCTTCCTGCTTAAAACCACATCCTGTTCGAGATCTCTGTACATGAAGTCTTGAAAATCAGCCTTGACAGTGTTTTGCTAGTTTAGATAGTTTAGATGATATGCTTCTCAGTTGCCATGAAGTTTCAGGCGATGTGAAACACTAGACATGATTTAAATTTGCAGTGCTTAAATCTGGCTTAATAAATGCCATGCACTAATCCGGTCATGACAATAGGCCAATAAAGTAAATTATAACAATCTGAAACGGAAATTATTTTAATGTGTGCATTTTTTTTTTTTCCCCCTCACATTTAGGGTTGTTACTTTAACACTATGTCTTTTTCCATTCTGTAGGTGGAAAAAGAGAAAGCCACTCTTGCTAGTACAGTCCAAGACCTACAGGAGCAGTTAGTCCTGTCTAAAGATGTTCTGGATGAGCACAAAGTGAAGATGGAGCAACTCTCCCAGCGTTTGGAAGCCCTGCAGGGCTGCTCCACTTTGTCTGTTCCCCAGACCAGAACAGACGAGCAGGGGCACGCCACTGGCCCTTCTACCAAGCCTCACCAGAACGGTCTGGAGGTAAAAAATGGAGATGACTTCTATGAGCTGGATGCCAAAAGCGCTGAAGTGTTGGAGTGCCGTATGAGAGCGGCCAATTCTGAGCTGATGCAGCTGCGGGACGAGCTGAGGGAGGCAGGTGACCGCTGCAAAGCTCTGGACGAGCGCTACAAGCAAGAGAAGGAGCGCTGGAGGGCAGAGGCGCAAGAGCTGGCTGACAAAATCCGCCAGTGCATTGCTGCTAGCCGGCAGGACCAAGAACGCATCGGCCAGCTGGAGCGGGAAATAGGTGCTACACGGCGGGTCGCCACTGATTCAGAGGGCCACCTCAGTGCCACGCAAGAGGAGCTTCTAGCATTTTCTGAAGAGCTGGCTAATCTGTACCATCACGTGTGTGTGTGCAACAACCTCACTCCCAGGCGAGTCACGTTGGACTACTATCGTGAAGGAGCGCGAGGTGGGAGGCACCATCATTCGCACTCTCATCACCACCACGGAGCTTTCCGGAAGCAAAGGCGCTCGGGTGAGACGTTTGGAAAGGGAGTCCACACTGTAGAGGTAGACCTCGGAGGAGGTGGAGACATTTCTCCTACCAGTGGAAGTTGTCCTGGGTCCCCCACACTGGACTTCAGGGACCCCACCAATGTACGGAACCTGGTTGCTCTTATTCGTTGCCAGATTAAGCACCTCCAGGTAGTTATTTCTCCATCACAATTACTTTATAATAATTGCTTACTTTTTAAATTATTTATTGATTAAATTTTTTTACATTCTACATGTGAACTAGCTGAATGATTTGTCTGCGATTTGAATGGCAGATGGAGTATCTGCAGATGGGGTATCTTACTAAGGCATGTTCAGCAAGGAGAGTTATTACTTAAGTTGCTTTTGACTTGCAGAGTTCAAATGAGTGTTCAGCTGTTTATTGAATTCAGCTGTTTGTTGAAGACCGGAGTCTGTCAGGTTGTCTGCTCACCTAGATAGAAGTGATGGTATGGACATTCTTGACAAAGAACTTTCAGTTTTTCTTTAGCCAAGTGTTTTCCTCAGTATTCCTCGTCATTCTCATATTTCTTATTATATAAGTTCTTGTTTCAGCAAAAGTGAAATATTGATGACAATGGCATGTTTTTTCTGTCCTCATTCCAAGTTTGTATTGTTTTATGGGGTCAGTTCCTATTTTACAGCCTCTTAGTCAGATTTTGTGATGGCAGCGGTTACCTTTTGATGTCTCACAGATTATCTACGTTCAAGTTTTGATTTTCAGTTTGAACAAATCTTGTTACATCAAGGTCTGTTTTAATACTAGTGTAGTCTGTATTGCACAGCCCTAAAATAAGTTTCTTACTTCAGAGAAGTGGAGTGAACAATAAGGACTACGTGAGAGGGTGTTACTAGCTCTTGGACTGAAGTATAAGCAATCTTCATTAAAACATGCTAAGAGACTGCTCTAGTCTTTGTATGAGTATGTGAGTAAGAGATCAATTTGATGCTTCTTTTTTCTTTGCAGTACACTTTATTAATCTTTACACTATTAGGCCTTGGTGTACATCTGTGTGACGCTGCATACTATATAATTGTTGAAATGGAGACGTTTAAAAAACAAAACAAAAACAAGACTGGTTTTGGCAAGCACATAACAATTGCTACTACCATAATTTAGTGGGGGTTTTTTTTGTTTGTTTGGGGGTTTTTTTGAATGCTTTAATTATACTGGCCGCTTAAGTGGTTATTTGGAATGCCAGAGCAAATGTGCCCTGAATTACCCATATTTGGTCAATTGAAGGCAGAGGAAGATTGCTGTGGTGAACCCTTTGATGCTTAATCCTGGTAGAAAAATGTCTAGTTTCAGGAAAGCCGTTAAGCAGCTTTTTGGTAAGTTGAACAGAAAAAATGAATCATTTTTTGAATCATTTATTAATCCCTAACCCTAAAGTCCACTAATTTTGCTGTCAAACTTTTTCAATACCAGTCATAGCACTACCTCATTACCAGATGCCTGTACTGATCAAAGTGTCACCTTTAGAAAAATTTTTTTATTTTTTTTTATTATTATTTTTTTTTCCTTTCAGGTGGCTGTGGACCTCTGCAGGCAGCGCGGGACCTTGCCTTCCCCGTCAGTTGGGAGCCTCACTGAATCTGACCGTGATGCAGAGGCATTGCTTGAGGAGGTGCTGAAGCTCAAATCTCTTCTAAGCACCAAGAGAGAACAGATTGCCACACTCAGAACTGTCCTAAAGGCAAACAAACAGGTACAGAACATGGGTGCTAACATAGTAAGTTTTGCAGATTTTCGTTCATGCCTATAGAGTAGGCATTAACAGCTTTGGATACAGTGGTATAAAGCACTGTAGCAGTTTTACTCCAAAGTAAACAGCTGGACATTGATTCCAACTGCAGTCCTACAGACAGTGGATGCTCAGACATTTTAAATGAAACTTTACTATATCTGATCCTTTCACAGTGTCCTCCACTGGTCATTGAAACCTGATATGTTGTTTTGTTCTTTATAAAAAGTGTTTAGTTAAACACTCTTTTGCTTTCCATTACAGCTTCTGTTCAGGTGATTGGAAAGTCATTGCCTTGAGCTAATTCAGTGGAGCGTAAGACGGCTTGTTTTACAGGTTTTGCGCTGCATGGTCTTTTTTTTTTTTTTTTTTTTTTTTTCCATTAAGGTGCACTGTCAAGCCTCCTCTTTTGTTCACTGATCCAGAGACTAATCATGGATCTTTCTCTTTGTGGGAATGTTTTTATCTGGAGCAGCACTACTGAGCTTTGATCAGTTCCTACACCCCATGGAGACACTAGGCTATAGAGGAATATTGATTTCTCTAATAAGCTTTAAAACGGGTTCTAATTCATGATGGCAGTTTGTTGATTTGATTTTCTTTCTTCTTGTGGACATGACTAAAGCATAAGAGTTTTGAATTAAAGTGGTGTGTGTGTGTGTGTGTGTGTGAGTGTGTGTGTATATATATATATATATATTTCCACTTACCTTTTACACCTGACTTTCCCCTACAAGTTTTCAAAACAGATTTTTTAAAATAATGAATAATACACTTTCAAGTACTTAATCCCATTGCTTGATATACAGAGTAAATGTGATTAGCAGTTGAAATCTTTTTCTGTGGTGTCATATTATATCAGTCTCTGTGCTTTTCTCTCCAGCTATGTCTGACCTTCTTCTGTCACAGGGCTGAAGTGCTCACCCAAAAATCACACTCTCACAGCCTTTAGCACTTGCACGTTTTTTTTCATCTGATCTCTTTCCTTTAGGATAGTTAGAAGTTGATCTATTTAATCAGCCTTCAAATGTAAGTAAGCTCCTCTGAATTTAGTGTGAAATCAAACAGCTCCACTGTTAAATATTTTTCTTTTACTGAAGTTACTGCTCGGAGCAGACAACCTGGTTAAGTCAGATATTTGAGGCCAGGAGTTCCAAAAACATTGCTCATCCAGTTACACCTGTGTTTAACACAAACACTGATAAAGCAATTTAAGGAGTGTTTCTCTTGTTGTGGATGGAACTGTACCCTTTATCAGACAGAGTAACTTGATGATTCCTTTGGTTTCAGACAGCAGAGTTGGCCCTTAGCAACCTGAAGACTAAGTATGAGACGGAGAAAAGCATGGTGTCCGAGACCATGGTGAAGCTGAGGAATGAACTGAAAGCACTGAAGGAGGACGCGGCTACCTTTTCTTCATTACGGGTCATGTTTGCAAGCAGGTACAGGGTGCTCCCTTTTTACAAAAGCTGCACTTTTGCACACTCTTGTCAAACGGGAGGGAAGAGAAAGACAACAGAGGTGAAGTAAAGTCTGGGGAGCAGCAGAGATTATGCAGGCATAGCTTACACATGGCTCTGTCTAAAGACCTGGATAATCAGATTATTATTGCACGTGCGGATTACCAGGCACGGTTCCTACACTGTTGTGTACACATGAAGCCACCTGACCCCCGTGGCAATAAGTAGAGGGATCAAAGATCATGTCGGAACAGTGTCCTGATGGAAAAGACGTATTATGTAAAAAGTACAAGAGTAAATCTGTTGGATTATACCTGAGTTGCCAGGTTATTACTTACACCTTACTTGTACCTGAACCTATTGGCCAATTTATCAGGACCATATACTATAGTTTTTAAGTGCCTCAGTATCACCTCTTGTTACAGAATAGTATAACAGTCAAATAATTAACAAATAGTGAAAGGAGAAATAGTGCCACTGTTTCTAACCATACACCTACAAGACCTACAGATGTATCTAGACCTCTGATGCTGCATTGTGTTGTAGTCTACATCATGCCCATATGCCCATGCCCAATCCCTAGTTGTTTTTTTTGGTTTGATTGTTTGTTAATTTCTTGTGGTAAACAAAAATCTTCCAAAACCAATGTATTGTCCTTTTTCCAATTCCACCTTACTGTCTGTAGATTTCGACAAAAAAAAAATTCATTAGGGTATCATAAACGTCATTAGGGTATCATTGTGTGGTAAGGGGGGGGTGACTTTGCCAGTCTGATGATATTTATTCAGGCAGCGTTGGCTTGCATGTAGCCATAGCCCTTTACCCACACCCACACACACAAAGGTTTTTTTTTAAATATATATATATCCTAAAATGTGCATGACACCTAGTACAGAATGTCTTCAGAGGTCTGTGTGTGTGTAAGTGGTAAGAGAGGAGCCATTAAAGCAACATTGGAGGAGTTATCCACTCTGTCGAACAAGTATTACAGGGGTAGAATACTGAGTTGTCTTTTGTAGTTTGGAGACATTGAGCTGTGTGTTTGGCAGAATATTAGATTGTGACTTTAAAAATCAAATATCCTCCCTTATAATCATGTTCTTGTATCGTGTGGGCTGACACACTTCAGGAGGTACATACAGACATCTCCGGGAAAATTAAGTTATCCAATTTTGTGTCGTGTCTTGGTTTTATGTAGGTCATGTAGGCCTTTTTGTTTTGTCAGTAATGGCTTCACTCCTGAAAAGCAACACACACCAGACGAAGTTCAGAGCCAAACCGTACCAACAGACCCGAGTATAAACATATTAAATAATCATTTGCATTTTCAGATTAGAATAACTTGGAAACATCACGACCATGTGAGACATTACCAGAACACAGCTGAGAAATAAAGCATCCACTGCCATTATTTCCACAGCACAGGAGAGCAATTATCCAATTTGTCTTGGTTTTATGTAGGTTTTTGGCCTTTTTGTTTAGTCAGTAATGGCTTCACTCCTGAAAAGGGATAGTAGGTGGTAAGAGAGCTTCCTTACCACAGTCTTGTCACAGAAACATCAAATTTGAATTCCTTTTTTGTTAAACACTACCCTGATATTTTTTGGCCCAGTCGCTTTTTTAGTATTAGCCAGGTTTGTGTATGGCGCACCCATGTGGGCAACCAGAGTATTTACTATTTCTTGCAGTTGGCCTTCTTTTGTCTTTCAAGATCTTTGTTGGTAACCAATTTAAAAAAATGCCTCACTTCTTGATTGCTAAATCTGTATATTTAAGCATGCTAATATGTTTCAGTGCTCAATATTGTTCTTTCCTTTTCTTTCTCCCTCAGATGTGACCAGTATGTCACTCAGTTAGATGAGATGCAAAGGCAGCTGGCTGCTGCAGAGGATGAGAAGAAGACACTCAACTCCCTTCTCCGTATGGCTATCCAGCAAAAGCTGGCCTTGACACAGCGACTAGAGGACCTGGAGGCTCCCTTGGTCTCCCACAGCAATGGGGGCAGTCCACGACGCTCCCGCACAAAGCAGCTGGGCACCAAATCAGGTCGAGCGCCACGGAGTCCAATGAGGAGCAGCCCGCGTGCCAGCCCCGTGATGGTATCCTCTCCTGGCCCTCAAACCATGAGTGGCCATTTGAGGGTGCTCTCACGCAGCCTCCATGGCAGTCCTGTAAGACACACTTCCTCCTCTTCCTCATCGTCATCTTTTTCCAATGAGCCTTTACCGTCCACTTCCACACAGAGTCTGGTGTCTGTTGGTCTTGCTCGCGATGCAACGTTTGTCCGTAGCCGGGGATCAGGTTCATCGCGCTCGTTAGACGACACAGCAGGCGGTTTGGGGCCTTTTGCAATACTTTCACGCCAGCCCAAGGTTGCTGATACACAGGCAAAAAACATCAAAGTGTCTGCGCCATGCCGCAATAACACCTTTATCAAGGTGCGGCGTGCATCTTTACCAGCAAGCAGCCCCATGCCATCCTCTTCTCGATCAACAGAAAGTATTTCCTCCAGACTAAACACAGTTGTTTCCACAAAGTCAGAGAAAAAAAATAGGGTCAAAATGGAAGAGAATGTCCTAAGATCTCATTCAAAACCCACTGCTGAGCATTTGGTTTTCAAAAAGCAGTCCAACATCTCCAAATCACGTTCTATGGAGGCAACTAGTGTAAACCGTTTTCAGAGTAAAGCTGTAGCGTCCGCTTCATCCAAGTCTCCACCACCTCTGAGAAGCTGCAGTGTAGCATCCTCTAGTGGTCAGATTAGCAAGAACCATAAATCTTCAGTTACTAGTAGTGCAACATCATCGTCTAGGTTTGAAACTCGATTGAGCTCCAGTTTTAGTAATATGGAAGATGTGTTCTCTAATCCACACCATGGAACTGGAAGGCAACAGGATGTACGCAAAAAACGTCACACAGGTGTAGACACAACGCGCAGACCAACACACACCAGACGAAGTTCAGAGACAAACCGTACCAACAGACCTGAGCATAAACATATTAAATAATCATTTGCATATTCAAATTAGAATAACTTGGAAACATCACGACCGTGTGAGACATTACCAGAACACAACAGAGAAATAAAGCATCCACTGCCATTATTTCCACAGCACAGGAGAGCAATTAGCCCAGCTGAACTGTACGTTAGTTAAGGGAGCACTGAAGCATGTTTCAGCTTGATCTCTGTCTGCCCACATGTGTGTGGTGTGGCCAGTTACCACAGACAATTTCATCGTGTTTCCCTGTGCTTGTGAAAGGACAAAAAACATGTTGACTCTAAAAACTTGCAATAGCATTATTGAACAAGCAATAGAGATTAAGCTGAAACAGTCTGGAGTGTTTCTTTCATGAAATACATTAGATTCCTAGAAGCAAAATAGAAAAATAGTCACGGGAAGTGTCGACATTTTTTATTTTTTATTTTCCAGAAACCCCGTTACCTTCAGAACATCTTTATTATATGTCCATCCACCGGCATCCGACACTGAAGTATTTCTTGCTGTAACTGAGCTGAATCCTCTCAGCACTCCTAATACCCTTAATGTCTCATTGTTGTGTTCATCACTGTCTGTCTTTGCAATCATTGTTTCCAATGAATGAATGATTACATGTGATTGATTGTGTCTTTCGGCCTGTTTTGCAGCGGTGAAAGCTCTCCACCACCCCTCCTCTCCTACTCCAGTGTGTGTGGACCGTGTTCATGCCCAGCTCAGAAACACCCTTAACCCTCTAGACCTGACCTGACATCCACTTCATCACAGACCACAACACATTGGGCTTCTCTCTCGTACTCTCCATCTTTTTTTTCTTTTTTTTTTTATGTTCCAATTACTAAAATAGAGGTAAATCTAATGTTCAGTTTATTTCTTTCCTCTTGTCTCTTTTTCTCATCTACTCTTATCTTACTATTATTGTGGCAAATTCTTTTTTTTTCCTTCTTTTTTTATTTATTTATTTTTTTTACCTGTCTTGGCTTCTACCTCACTTTTCTCCTTTTTCTCTCTGGATTTTTCCTTTCTTTCCTCTCTGCTCTCTCTTTCACTTTCTGGTTTGTTAGCTCATGTGTTGTGCAGCTTTGAGGAACTGAAAGCTGTCCAGAGCCTCATCTCATTTCATGATGGGGTGTTCAGGAGGAAGGCAAGTTTCACAGTTTGCCTTCAGTCTCTCATGGTCATTGAACCAAAAACCGAAAAACACTCCAAGACCAACGCGTGATTTAAAACCGACTGCATGTGATTGACTGTTCCTGTGATGTCCTCATCAACTGTTAACATGTTCAGTTAGGCTTGTGTGTGATGGAAATGGAAATGAAACCTGCTATATTTAAACTATCATGGTTTAATAACAACTGACCAGTTCTACAGTACAGTAAAAGCAAAACTGAGGTATGTTCAAAATGTTCATATTCTGCATTCCCCTGTGCTGTCCTCATTCTCAGTAATGCATTGCACCCAGTACATCGTCCTGCTGATTAGCCTTCATTCACATCTGTGTTCATTTAAAGATTACCTTTTTGTCTCCTGGGACAACAGTAGATCCTTTGCCTTTTAAGGATGATGACCCTCAAACCTGTTTCATCCTCTGTGCCTCAGATACAGTGAGGGGTGCTAATGCAAAGTTATCAGTAGCTGTTGTCTATGCTGAGGTGTGGAGATCTTGCTGCTAACCAGACCAGGCATAAAAAATAACCAATCAAGGTTGTCCAGTCAAAAAAACTGCCAGTTTTTTTTTTGTTTGTTTGTTTGTGGTTTTTTTTATTTTTTTAACAATTTTAAATTTTCAACACAGGATTAAGTACAAAGCACTGTATCTTATAATATTCTATGTTACAAGTATGGGACAAAGCCATGTTTGTTCTTTTTAAGTTATTTAAGCAACAATGTTGACATTTCTCAAAGCAATAAGGCACTAGTTTACGCTAAAGGGAACACATCATGGAAATCAGAATCTAAAATTAGTGCCTTATAGTGTTTGTTTGGTTGATTGTTGTTGAGAGAAACATTTTTTCAGGAGGTTCTTGATGCAATAATTTAATTGTTTTTTTGTTTTGTTTTTTTAATACACAATTTCGATCATAAGTTGAAGGTTGTGCTTTTCTGTGCAGTCACTGATCGCCCCATTCTCCGTTTTTTTTCTACCTGATGACATTTCTGGCAAAAATTGTAGGTCCTAGCAAATTAAGTGTCCCTGTTCTTGTCAGAGCAGTGAGCTTGTGGAATGGATGTATGAGAACTGTGATTTGTAGTCAGCACATGTTAAGACCTGCTAGCTTGCAGCCATGCAGGTTGGTCAGCAGCATGCTAATAAGTGTAAAAAAAAAAAAAACAGAGAAAGAAAGAAAACTACATGTGTGGAGTGGTTGTAGTTGGCCTGCATTATTACTGTGTGAAGACAGTGTTGTGATCCTTGCAGAATATTTACTTGTCATGGCAGAATCTTTATTGAAAGGACTCCATAAAAGAAGTACATTGTAAGCTACAGAGGTTCTTTGCTCTTCATGTCTTACCTCAGTCTGAAATTTTTGCCTGTTCTGACCTTTTAAATTCTTCTCGATCCTTTTTAACCCTCTGGTTGGCTTTGATACAGTTTGTCACTGAGGAACTCCTTTTAAAAACATTTCATACGCAGGTCGCAGCCTTTTTTGTGAAATAAGTGTAGTATAAGAATAAAGTTATTAAAATGTCATTGTGTTGTATTGTTTTATTGCCACTGCTTGTTAGTTGCTATAAAATGAAATTGATAAATATTTATTAATAGGAAAGTATTTTGATGTAAAATTGTGCCGAATCCAAATTCTTTACATTAATCTTCACAACTGTTTTTTTTTGTTGTTTTTTTGCTCACATTTATGGTGTAAAAAAAAAACTGTTCAACAGTTATTAGACAACATTTTTGATAAGTAGAGCTTTAAAATGTGTTAATATCTCAAACTTGTGATAACGTGATAGATTAAGCATGTAATCTATCACGTTAAGCAGGGGGAGAGGGGGTTGCTGAATAATCAATTGTAAACACAAAGACCTGAGAACTGCGTGGGCCACTTCAATTCTCCAAGACTTCAATTACTCTGGGGGGAACCAGGGATCACAATGCTAAAATAGCATGTGTAAATCATGGTTAAAGTATGGTAAAATTGTACTTCAGGATTGTTTTTCTGTCCAAAAGTGAAGAGGAAAAGCCCTGCACCATGAATGTTGTACACAATGTATGAAACAAACCAAAACTCCTGCAAAACAGTGATTTGGGCATCATAACTGTCTCATACATCTAGTCATGAGGATCTCAGTCCACTGTTAGCAGAACTGAGAATTTCACATCAAACCACAATTAAAGACGTTGTTACTCTAATTACAAAGAGTTTTTCGTTTCATTATTGAAATGAAAAAGTAAGTGATTTATTCTGGTAGTATCAGGGTACATAAAGATTCAGGGTGGCAGGTGTCGAAATCCCTATTGGTGGGCGGGAGCGAAAGGTCGTTTCCTATTGGACGACAGTACTTAGCTGGGCTGACGTCTGTGATTGATGGCACTGTCGACCAATAGGAAATGACCTTTTGCTGACACGCCTGCCGCTCCATCCTCCAGAGGCTGTTGTGGAACTTATGAAGCTCTGTTTTGATTTCTCTTAGCAGAAGTTCAGCTCTGGTAGTGTAAAGGATGAGATAAACAGTGTAAAATGTCTCTCCAGAGGGTCGGGGGGCTCGGACGCTCTTTGTGGCAGGGCGGGAGCAGGACTCCTCCGCTGGCCCGGAAAGGCAGACCCTCCTCCGGCAGGAGAGCAGCACCGTGTGCCTCCTGCGCCTCCAAGGAGAGGTGCAGAGACGGAATGTGCTCAGGCACCCCTCCTCCTGCAGGACTGCCAGCATCCCCGGGGGCCCGACACCAGCTAGGGAGCAAAACACGCCCGGAGGAGCCGCTGAACTTGTCCGGACGCTCCTTCTCATCCACAGCCCCGAAGGTGGACCAGAAGTCCTACTTGTGGGCTCGGTATAGTGAGATGAAGCGCCTGGTGCACGGTATGGGAGTTTTGTTTTGGTGCTAGTGATGGCATTTTAGTAATTTTAACTGTATATA
>JBBJLS010000016.1:3384225-3406309 GCA_037577275.1 Bryconaethiops microstoma
CACACACACACACCCACACACACACCCACACACACACACACACACACACACACACACACACACACACACACACACACACACAAACAAAATGCTGTCAGTGTTTGCAGTTCACAACTAGAGAGTGCAAAACCAAACAATAGTGGCAAATATTTAGCAGAAGCACTTCACACCGCACGTTGAGTGAGAGGCCAAAGACAGTAATGATTAAGTAGAGAAACTGAGGAAAAGCTCAGTGTGAGAAAGTGGAATGGAATGGGCAATAATAGTGAGGCCTCCTGCTCTACTCTGGTGCCTGTGGAACCTCTGAGTCACAGCGTTACAGACAGACAACACGGCCAGCCTCTCCAAAACCACTCCAATTAAGCTTGCTGTGACGTCTAAAGCCAGCCAGGCAGCAAGATACATCAGTCACTTTTCCAACATACAGGATGTTTCGCTGCCAGAGTCATGAGCTCTCCCCCCCTTTTACACCCACTTTGAAAGAGCTATGTTGTTATCGAAGTGTCAGTTAGTCAATTACTCAATAAAAGCTGTTATTGAGCAATTGACTAATTGATAATAGTTTATTGAGCATCAGAGATATAGCCCTCCTCCGAACACACAAGCGAAACTGCATGATTGATGCAAACCACAAGAACAACACCAACACTACACATTTTAACCACCAGAGGGTGACAGCAACGTTTATATAAAGCTTGACTAGCCAGGCGTCATTAACAGAGAAACAACAGCCACTGTGTGAACAGCGAGGCTACCTTGTGTCAGTTGGGTGGGTTTGGTGACAGGAACTCCATCAAGCGAACAAAGGTGTCCACAGGGGTCAAGAGTAATGAGCCCGTTTCTGTTCTCGATGAGGCAGTGCTCTGCTTCAATGCCAGGGCCTTCGATGGTGATGTCCTGAGGGACGGGGGCGTCGTCACGGCCAATGCGTGTTATTCCTACAGTACAAGAAAACCAGATGAGAAATTCTACCTGTGGATAGAACTGAACTGTGAGTATACTTAGAAACCTACCTTTCTAACAAAGCCGCACTGCAGGCTATCACTAGTTCATAGGCTGACAGTTTTTCCAGCTTTTAAATCATCATATCTGTGGGATCTACACATGTTGTGCCTGGTAGCTGACAGTGATGCGAATGAAACCCATCTAGCTGTGTGGTTTTTCCTCTGCTGTCTCGGCTTTGCTGCCTGAGGGCTTTTTTAATTGAATTTTGATGAAAATACTGGCTTCGTACGGGATTTCCAGTGGGATGAAAGACGTCCTCCACGGTTTAATAGCGAGGCAGAAATATGGCCGCCTTTAGACAAATACTGGCAGCGAGACTGGCGGCCGCATTCGGTCTGTGTGGAAATGGTGCTGTGCGTGAAAAACTGTTCAACATTTCCACTCTGGCCTGGCCATTACAGTCTCTCTCGCTGCAGATGTGGCACAAATCTTCCTACAGGCCTCCCTTCTGAAGTTACTACACAGAGAAGATCACATCTCTGTTCTGGTGAAATGAAGAATGGTCTGTAATATAATACACTTTAAATTATTAAATTAAGTTACAGAATTAACAAGTTTCTGCCTGAGCACGATCGAAAATCCTTACAGACCTATACGTCTGTCCACTCTGTGGCTATCTTGGACAAGTCCCACACAGCTATTTCCAGTCAATACCAGGTCCTGCATTCATAAAGCTTCTCAGAGTTGGAGTGTTAGGACCTGTTCCTGTCAGGTTCAGCATCAATGACATGAATCTAATCCTAAATCAGCATTCCTACCGTATGAGGGTTTATGAATAGGGGTCCAGGCTCCTGTCTACTTAAATCAAGAGAGATAATGATATCGGCTTGCTAAGCTAACGAAGAAAACGTATTTCCTGTCTGTAAATACCCTGTATTTATTTGTATACTACTATTTTTACTAATCCTGTTGCTGCCACTTGCCATTTTGCAGAATTATGTATTGCTGTCTACCTCAATGTCTTTGCATTCTTTTGTATTTTTTGCACATTTAACAACTCTGCTGCTAGAATACAGTATTTCATAATACTGTAATCCCTCACAGGTACTGTTATTGCTCCTGTCGACTGTGGGGTTGCCCTGCTCTTGTTTTTTTTTAACACTCTCTATTTAGTCCTGTCCTGCCCACACTTGTGTTGTCTTGTGTTGTTTCTGTCTGTGTTGCACTATGGTCCTAGAGGAGTGTATCCCTGCACTGTGTACTGTGTATATGGTTGAAATGACAATACACATCTGCTTGACTCAATTTGACTCATATATTTGAAAATAATTTATGACCTTTGGCTCAAATAACATAAAAAATGTCTTTTTCAGGTTGTTTTGGCTAGAACATATCTCTACTGGTTCCACCTTCACAAATAGAAGGATTAGCTCTTTTTTATTGAAGAGCGGGTCGTTCTGAAACACAAACCGCCATGCGTTATGAGCTGTCCCGTTAATAGTTTAACCAGTGAACTCTATCTTCTTTCGATAATGTCTCTGGGCATGACAGAGTATCAGAACTCCAGGGTTTTATTTTTACTGTTTCCCACTGGGAGGAAAAGGGGTCGACTCCTTGTCCTGTCTTTCTTCTGATAGGCTGCACACTTCATTTCCTTTCTCTGTCTGCGACTGCATTCCTGTGTCTCCCATGGCGAAGGTGATAACAAGTTCAGAGAGGTGGACAGAGAGGTGCTCTGTTTCTGTACTGCTTTTCAGCATTCCCTCATCTCTAAACGACGTACGAAGCTGTTTATAAGCCAGAGCAATAAAACTCCTGCGTTTCAATCCTGGATCGTTTGATTTGCTTCAAATTGGGCCTCACGTGGCAAACTATTCGACCTGTTGTAGTGTTGTGACTGCTGACGTAACTTGCGATTTGATTCGATTGCTTTGCTCTCATGGCTTGCTAGCAGTCAGTTGTGTAAAGTAGATGCTTCTGAATCTTGGGGGTGAGTTGACGAAGGCACAATAAAAATGTGATTGAAAGACAGCCAGAGAATGCACCTGGCATGCGGATGGGACAAGACCTGGCAACCACATGAAATTAAATCCGGGAGAAGCCCTTCTCATCTTCTCTTTAAGACAATGTCAAAATGAACTCCACCCTTTTTTTTGCGCTATGGGAAAATCGGCATCAGAAAGGTGACCCCCCCTTCCCCCTTCACCCTCCTTCCTCTTAGATAACCTCAGTGCTGCATTCATCCTCTGAAGCCCTTAGGCCTCAAGTCAGCACTAACAATAGAAGTCACATGCATCCTCTGTCCCACTGAGACAATCATTTTTAGCAGACAGAGCAACAAAGAGTGGCTACCTTATTTACAGCCCAATAACCAAGACGCTCCTCGCGTGGTCCAAAACTGCTTGATCCTAAGGTGTGTGTGTGAATATGAGAGAAAAAGACTTACCCTCCTTCAGCGGCAGTACAGTGATGGCCACACTGAGCCTACCACTGCCCAGACTGACCAGGTGAGGACTGGCTGTCTGTACCTTCAGTCCTTTCCCTGTGTCGATCAGGTCCAAGGGTGGGCTCTGCACAGACAACACCTCTACTTACAGAAATCGTTCAAAATTCACGCAATATCTCAAATGTAGTCAATCAGCCAAGACATATTTGGTGGATTTATTGTAGTTTTGCACTGGAGCGGCGATGCTGATGCAGATACCAAGTGATGGAATTCACTAGTCATAAACGAAATAGCCTTAAACACTTCCCTTAAACCACAAGATGTTAGGTGGTCTCAAAACAGTCGTACCTCTGTTGTTTCTGGAACTATATGACCTTGTGTTGTACATAAAAACAGCACAAAGTCTAACTGAGATGAACAAACACCTTGACGCAGTTTGAGGGAAGAATGTGCTGATTTATATGGGGCACAATGCCACCTTTCATTATTTCTTAGCTCCCGTGCAAAACTAAAGAAGAAAACACCCAACACCAAATATGTAATAGCGGTTCTGAACATCTGGGCTTGAGAGAATTTGTGTATATTTAATATTCTAAAAAATAGCTCCATTTGCATCACCTAGAGTTCCAGAAGTGTGTGAATAAAAGTATTAGGAGCTCATCACTCACCTTAGGAGACTCACAGTTCTGGTCAGATTCTGGTTGGAATATGCCCAATGAACAGCCTGTCTCAGTGTCCTGGAGAACAAAGGGAAAATTTGAGTTACATATTCACGCAAACACATATTAGAACCAGACTGTGCCCCAGCTGCAGGCCATCCGTAGAAGGGATGTCTGCAGCTGGATGGTTGAATGGCTGCAGATTGGAGCTGTAGTTTTGTCACAGATGTCCCAGCACTTTCTGCAATGACTCCCCAGCAGGACTCCATCAGTCTGCGATTGCACCGTGTGGAACCAGATAAGGGGTTAAGTTTCACTGCAACAGAAAAAGAGCACCTCCATGCTGACACGAGCAGTAGCCCTGCACCCACACAAAACAGATATAAACAGACTTAGTCACTCTCAGATGTTCTGTAATATGCAGAGGAATGCGTGCGTTCTAAAGGGGGGAAAAGTAAATGGCTTCAGAACAGAGGGTGGGAGGAACAGGCAGGAATGTTCCGGGCCTACAATTTCCCACGAGTCACTGGAAGTGTTTGGCACATGGTGCCAGAAGAGGAACGGGCAGCCCTTGCTTTGGTCCAGCCACCCTGGAGCTGGCCGTTACCACCGATTCAGATAGAGAGGCCCCACCCACAGGCCCAAATGTTCCACAGCTTTACAGTCTGCCACCTCTCCTGTTTGGCACAACAGAGGCTGGGCACAGCTGGGTTTAAGGTATGTACATGTAGGCCTCTATATATTTTTTTATTCTGCTGTTCCTACTGACATCATAAACTAGTTTAGAAGGCCCATGTTCTATACCTTTCTTGTATTGATTCCAGAGGAAAAAGCGCTTTATTCCCTACACTAGAACTGTCAATTAAAAATTTTTCCCCACTGCGTCTTTTGTGACCATAAAATATGTAAATGACCTCTGCTCTGATTGGCTGACGCCTTCACAGATGAAAAAGAGACACATCATGTTCAAAAAGCATGAATATGAAACGTACAAAACAAACCCTCAGGAAAAAATAGACCTACTTTAACGCAACTTTGATGGTTGTTACTTCACAACTACGGTGATTTCAAAACAAGCTGTTTTGGAAGCATAGTTTCCATGGACATTTTAAAGCATGGTATGTTTTAAAATATATCTACATAATACATCAAGGTTTGCTTTTTCATGATATATAAAAATTGCTAAGTGGTTGGTAAAGCGATGTTCTAGATCTATGCTAAGTCTGATGTCGCAGGAACATAGTATAGACTGACAATGACAAAAAAAGGCACATTGAATGTGTGTGTGTGTGTGTGTGTGTGTGTGTGTTTTGGGAGGGCGGCAGGCCTCCACACTTTCCACATTCCTAAGATCACTTGCCAAAGTCAACCAGCCAGACGAAGTGCCAGTCAGCCATACCAGGTGCCACAGTCCTGAGGAGACTAGACTGGTGCCTCAGGTCGACTCCCTGTGACTCCAGCTCGGACAGGGAGGAAGGCCGGGTCGTAGCCGGCCCTCAGCGCTCCCGTTTCCTCATATTGAGAACTCACTTCCCCTGTGAGGTCACTGCTGTTCACACACTTGAGTCTCCGCTCACACGGTGGACTCCAGCTCAGACTGCACTTCTTATTGCACTAATGTACTTCCCCTTATCACGCCAAACACAATAGACGTATCGGATTTCACTCCGTAAAGGAGTACTGCAGCAGTGCTTTTTTTGCTTGAGGGAGAAGACTGGGGAAAACACAGGCATGCACTTTCTGCAAATGACTCACTCAGACATGTCAAACTTTGCTGATATTTGGGGGGAGTACAGGATAAACAATTTTCTGCAGACATTAACATCTTGATACAGCCAACTTGCATTAAAAACAGAAAATACAGCACATCAGCACAAGCTAGTGAAAATATGATCAACTGTGCTGCCTTTACCATGTGCATCACTATTGTTATTCTATCTATAAATGACTTCTTATTGTCTTATTAGTAGTAGTATAGTGAACCCCCACTTTAACGCGGATCAGCAGTCGCGGTTTCAGTCAAACGCAGATTTTTTCTGAGAACTATTAACTAATAATTGTTCGCTGAAACCTCCGCACTAACGCAGAAACTGCAGAAATCCTTCGCATTTTCTGCGAAGTCCGTCCACCACGCCCCCTCGTTCTCGAGGTCTATACAGGGGTAACATCGGTATTTACACTCTAGCACTGCGGGAGTTCAGTGTAAACTGTACAGTACAGATACGGGTTTACCTTTACATTTTCTTTCAGGGTAATGAGTTTAAAATGCAATTAAAGTGTTTTGGGAGCATATTTGGGGGCATATTTAGGGTTTACACTATAAAAATAGGCATTTTAGGTATTCTTTTTAACCACATCACAATAACTCGGTTTTTCACTATATACCATATATGCTCTTGGAACGTAACCCCCGTGATAAGGGGGGGTTTACTGTACCACAGTCAGTATTTCCTGAAGCAGCTGCCCACTAGTGTGTAAGTTTTGAGTGGACAAGCTTTTTTAAAGTGCAAGGAAAACGCAGAGATAGAAAATGCGGTAGATAGAAAAGAGTATTCCTTTAACCTTTGTAAAATGTGGTTTCAGCAAATTAAAATGGTATAAAACTGTCTAAAGCCGGTGTTTGCTTGCCGTTTGCTGCTCTTTCCCTCAGCACGTCGTCATTCGGCCGCTCTCCGAACCCCCTTCCTCTCCGGGTTTTCCCCACCCACTTTTGGGCGGAGACTATCCTAAAAGTTCTCCAGTGTTC
Organism: Bryconaethiops microstoma; assembly: GCA_037577275.1. Lineage (NCBI taxonomy): Eukaryota > Metazoa > Chordata > Actinopteri > Characiformes > Alestidae > Bryconaethiops > Bryconaethiops microstoma. The sequence continues at coordinate 3,391,022 of JBBJLS010000016.1, forward strand.
AATGATCTTGTGTTTTTTCTGGAGTTTTAAAAAGACCTAAAAAAAAAAATTTGGCCATTTTTTTCTTTATGTTCATTTGCATTTGACGCTATTTTCAAAACAGCAGTAACTATTATTATTATTATATGTTTTGTAATTTACAAGAACGTGACATAGGAACACCAAACAAAGCTCAGTATGATGCCTGACACCTCAAGGCTCAACACAAACTGAGAAGCTGTTTCTTGTGTTCTAAGTGTCTATGAGACCCAACTGTAATAACTTCATTAACGTTGAGTCCCTTGTTCACGTAGTCTACAGTATGAGGTCTTTGAGGTAAAATAATTTTGTAAAAATGGAATACTTTTCCGCCTCTTAACCAGCCTGTCTTGTTGTCAGTGATAAGGGGATGAGATACATGGTTGGCAAAGACTGGAGGGATTTCTTCGATGTCGTCATCGTTCAAGCGGACAAGCCCCATTTCTTCAATGACTGTGCCAAGTGAGCTTCCACTGTACTTAAGAAATGATTAGCTAAGCTGAGAATAGCACTGTGCTTCATTTCAAGCTATAGTAGCTATAGTGTAACCCAAGTAACATAAGCTGAGCTGTAATTCTATTCTAAACATTTTACACTATTGACCTGAATAACTGAAGTTCAGGGTCAGTTTTGTGTACCATCTGAAGAAAGCGTGTGACTATACAATCTGTTCTTTCAATAGACCATTCAGGCGTTTGGATAACAAAGGAGACCTTCAGTGGGATAAAATCAATAATTTAGAAAAGGGTCAAGTGTACAAACAGGTATGCCCATTAATGTATTACTCCCTCTACATCAAATTTTTGCTTTCCTTGTCTTACTTATTTTACAGGGGCCTTCTTCTTTCAGTCTATATCTTGGTTTATACAACCATATTCTTGAGTTTTATCATACAGTAAGGTTTAATGTGTATGTTACAGGGGAACCTCTTTGACTTCTTTCGACTAACAGGGTGGAGAGGGTCCAAGGTGCTATACTTTGGAGACCATCTCTACAGTGACCTAGCGGTAAGGTTCCAAACGAAGCCCCCTGCGCTGTAGGACACAGTGTATGGTTAAAAGGGATTAGACTGGATTTGATTACTATTGAAGGAATGCCATACAATGCACAATTTATTCTCAAAATATATAGAAAATGCAATACCGAGGGTGACAGCATCTAAGAATGTTTAAATTGTACGTGTTTGACCTTAGTTCTATTGTTTTTAATGTGAGAGACATGTTCTATGGACTGTATTTGAGCTCGTGATGCCTCATAATTGATTCCACCCTGTGCTATTTCATACATATTTTTCCAAAATATATATGAAACAGACAGTAATAAGGAAACAGTAATGAGGAAACTGATTTTACTGTTCTGTGAAGGACCTGATGCTCCGTCACGGCTGGCGCACAGGAGCCATTGTTCCAGAGCTGGACCTGGAGACGAAGGTGGTGAACACAGAGCAATACGCTCAAAGTCTCACCTGGCTGCAGGCCCTCACCGGACTTCTGGAACGCATGCAGGTGAGGACTGACAGATTTGGCTTTAACTTTTGACTTAAGAGGTAGCTTGGCCAATAATAAGCTGAGACATGGTTTTTTAACCTACAGAGACATGAAGCTAACAAGTAATGAAAGCTTGCAGCCACCAGTTTACCATCATACACATAGCAAACTGTATAAATCATCACACTCTTACCCATATCTAGTTGGGAAAGACTGCCTTATTTGATTTGATACTTCATGATATACTGTTATTTATAAAAATTTTAAAAAGAATTTTGGTACAAAATTCAGACTTCATGATGCTGCCTTAGACTGCTGCTGTTTTTATCTGTGTAATGTGTGTTTGTCCAGTTTTATAGATAACAGTATATCATACAGTGTCAAAAACTGGTAAGTATAGGCTTGCTCATAGGCTGCATTAGCTGTAGTCCAAAGGTAAAGAAGAAAACCATAGAAATGAAAGGAAAATCTGTATGCATTTAATTTTTTACAATATGATCACTTTATGTGTACTTTTGAGGTGCCTAACATAGTTCCATTTTTTACGAATGAAGTTCTTTTGTAGGGAAATATGACACAAAAATGTACATGGTTGCATAAATGTGAGTTCTTTTATATTTCCCCTTGTTTGTTTAGATGTATCAAGATCAGGACTCTAAAGATGTGCTGCAGGACTGGCTGAAGGAGCGAGAAGAACTGCGGTTGGTGCCATGTTATGAAGCGTTATTCTATAAGAGTGGTAGTAAGATTCATAATAGTAATAATACAATAGTAAGAGTTATCTGTAGCAGCTCATATAGTGAATCAGATATATTCAGCTGTCACCAGAGTTACATGAATATGTACTGAACAATTTTCAGTGAATAAGTTTTGTTTATGGCAAACATACATGATACAGTATTTGTATTAAATATGAAGAATTGTGTGTTTCCAGCATTGTGATAAAAGTTAGGAAGACTCTTTCTGTTTCAAAGTGAGCTACAGACCACATTTTATTTATTTATTTTGTATTAATATGTTCTCCAGGTAAACAGAAATTGTGCTGAAGAGTTTTAGCTATAGAGGATGTGTACTTATTGTCTTATTATATGATTTTGCATACGACTGTATGTTTTTTTTTTAACATCTTAACTGTCAAGGACATGGATTTACACTTCAAGTCCTCATTTTAAAAATGTATTAACTTACGTGTTATTTTCTTACAATTATTAAACAACTCACAGAAGTTAATTTAAAGTTTTAATAGAATAATTAACCTGCAGGTTAAATAAACCACAAATATATGAAGAATCTGTTGCACACCTAAAGGGGGCATTTGGCCGATGCTCTTATCCAGAGCGACTTACAATCCCCCTGGAGACACTGAGGGTTAAGTGTCTTGCTCAAGGACACAATGGTAGAAAGTGGGGTTTTTTTTGTGGTCATTGGGTTCACAGGCAAGTGTTTTACCCAAAAAACTACTACCACCCTCCACCACTGCCCCCTGTTTACCTTACATGTTCCTTTTTCTTTACAGTTACCACTGTCCTGCTTTTTTAATCTCTTTGTTTCCCTGTCCTAGTGCCAAGACCAAAAACCTGTTCAACCCACAATTCGGGAGCATCTTTCGTACGTGCCACAACCCCACCTACTTCTCCCGTCGCCTCTGCCGCTTCTCAGACCTCTACATGGCCTCCATCAGCTGCCTGCTGAACTACGACCTCTCCTACACCTTCTACCCTCGCCGCACACCCCTGCAGCACGAAGCCCCTCTCTGGATGGACCAACTCTGCACGGGCTGTATGAAGACCCCCTTCTTGGAGGAGATGGCACACATCCGCTAATGGAGGTTCTACCCAGCATCCCTCCCGCTAATTGGGAATGTTTGATATGGAATGGTTTAGCAGTTGGTCATTTGCACACTTAGATTATCCACCATTTATGAGATATCTTGGTATTTTGTTTTTTGAATGTTCTAAGGGACCTGGAGAAATGCTTCATTTTCATTTATGTGTGAAAGATTATGTCTAAGACTGGTATCTAGTCAACCTGTAAGTTGCCAAAGTTCCATCTATTGCAGTTCCTCCACTGCACAGTACTACTGTTGTGTTTCAGCATCATGGCTTGTTAAATAAGGTTAAATCAGCTGAATACTAAGGAAATTTGCTGTGCTTTTCTGGAGAGGGCGCAGGGCTTGACACCAGCATATGAACACGCTAAACATATGTAACTGAAGTATGGCACAGACGTCATTTATGCACTTTAAAAATCAAAATGATTGATTCATGTAGATTGTGGTTAATATTAGATGCCGATTCTAAGGTCCTTCGTTTTCATTTTAGTGTTTTTATTATTTAAAGCTATTGGCAGCATTATTGCGCTGCAGGTACGCACAGTTAGTTTTAGGAGTTCTTTTTGGATGAGCAGAATGATCAGGCATCATATAGCAAGCTGTTTTTAAAACTAGGTAAAATACATTTTAATATCACCAGGTCAGGTTTCCTTGCTTACTATAGATTCGTTTATTGCATTTTCTCTGCCTTCTCTCATAGCAGAGTCGATAAGTACAGTAAGTGACAGACTGAACACATTTTTAAATCTGTAAGTTATAAATCATTTCGGAATTGATTTACATTGTCTGGATTTCAACTTCTTTAAACTTTAAAGTGCAAAGTGCAATACTGTTTACTTTTCTAGACCCTCACTCTGTGAAAATAAAGTACTACTTCAACCATACAGACCATCATACTGTTTCTAATTCCTTTATTAAAAATTCCACAGAATTTTTAATAAACTGTTTCTAAAATACTTTATTTCTCTTTGTCTGTTTCATTTGGTTTAAACTTATTTACACCAACATAAACTCGGATGATCTGCAGTCCAACAGCATGAGCAAGAATCATTGTTCATATTTTAGATCTACTGTTTACATCTTGGGCTGTTTTCGCAGATTAAACTCAGACTGAATGGAATTTTTAATGGGAAGACGTTTTAGTCCAATACTGTCGGCCTGGTGATTAGGGAGGTGCCCCTGTGATTGGCAGGTCGTGGGTTGTAATCCAAGGACTGACAGTTACTCCCCTGAAGTACCCTTGAACAGGGTACCGTCCCCACACACTGCTCCCATGGTGCTGTGTTGCTGGCTGCCCACTGCTTCACTTGGGGAATGGGTTAAAGGCAGAGAAAGACACTGTTCACACTGTGCTGTGCTGTGTTCACTTTGCATGTGACAACAAAATGACTTTATTTTGATTAAAAAGTGTGTAATAGTCATAATTTACCAATTTTTCAGAAACATACATAAAGTTAGTGTTTCTCACTCATGCTCCTGGACCTAAGGTCAGCCAAGATATGTTTGGTGTACAAAGTTCCTTTAGTCTTGTATTTGAGCCTAACATAGGTAGCTTATACGCCACCAATTAGCATCATGCAAATGGCAGGCCTCAGTCACAGTGTCAGAAACCCCATAGGCTGTTCATGATTTAGGCATAGAGTTTTCACAGGGATAATTAATGGTCTTTTAGCTTCTAATACTTGTTAGCCATACTAGTCTCCAAACTGAAGCAAATTTGAAACACTAAACACTTCTTGGCTGATGATTACATTTTGGTATTTGAACACTGCTCCTGTTGATTTGGCTGGTAGCATGGCTGGGAAGCACAAGCCTATCTCTAAATTAATCAAGACTTTTTTAACAGCTTTGCTTATTTTTTGTTTGGCAGATTGCTGGCCTTGGATGTGGCCCTGTCCAAAATCATGCTTAACACTCCCCCCCTCTGGTAGGAAAAAGGAAAAGCAGTTTAGATGGAGGGCCAGATAAACGCTCCCCTTTCTCAGGTGTCGACTATGCTGTGGCGTAAATGTGAGATCGGTTACTCTCTGTAGCTCAGAGGACAAGTCACTCATGGAGGTCTGACAGACTTTGGGTGAGTTCAACATTTCTTTTGGCTGAGTTAAACTAGACTTGTTTAGAACTCTGGAAGTGCTGTTGCATTTTGTTGCAGAATTAAAATGCATTATTTTTCCTCTAGATTTGTGTTATAAACAGCAGAGACCTGTTTTAATGTCAGTGCACTGTGGTATGTTTGTGATTTGAAATTTGAATGACTGAAGACACCCAGATATAATTTTAATTATGTATGGGGTTTTTTTTATAAAAGATTTTATACCGTCTAATTTATGCACTTGCATTATAGCTATACATCTTGAGTTATTTATGCTCAGTTCTTAATTCATTGTATTTCTTTCTGGCAAATTTCTAGTTTAACATATAGGAAAAATAAAATCCATATAAAATCTGCCACTATGTTTCCCAATATGTTCAGCAAATAAACAATAAGTGCACATTAAAATGTGCAGTGTGTGTAGAGGTTGGATACTTATTTTCACTGAGAAAATCAAAAAAGCATGTGATTTGCACACAACTTTAGATCTTAATGTACAGATTTGCTGCATGCTGTCACTCTATGTAGTAATCTGTTGGCACAAATTTGCCTGAGATAGCAAATAAATCATTTGCGGTTTTGGCAGGCATTTGACCTGCAGATGAATTATAGATATCCACTTAGGTGAAACTTAATCCCTCCACTCCTCTCGCTCTCTCTTTCCTTCCATTGACGACCCCAAAACATTCACTCACACACACACACACACACACATACATACACACCTGACCTCCTGCAGTGTCCCAGCATGCAGCAGGAGCTGTGGCTGAGGGCCCAGTCTCAGGTGCTTGCGTCGCTGAAAGCAGTGTGTGCCATGAGAGCGTCCGCCTCACACCCGCTGCCCATGCCCCCGTCCCAACATGATCTCAAACATGCTCTGTCCAGCAGCGACGGCCCCGGCCAGGCCCACAACATCCCCAGCTCACCCAGACCGGCACACCTCAGGACCCGCACATCCAACAACACGTTCAACAACAGCCCTGTATTTTCACACAACAGAGGTCAGTACACCTGACCTTTCCTTCATACACACACACACGCACACACGCATATAGCAATCAGCCACAACATTAAATCCACTGAAGTGAATAGCACTGATACACTATTGTGCCTGTGAAGGGGTGGGATTTATTAGGCAGCAAGTAAGTTGGAAGATGTGTTGGAAGCAGGAAAAATTGGCAAGTTTATCAATCTGAGTGACTTTCACAAGAACCAAATTGTGATGGCTAGATGACTGGGTCAGAGCATCCCTAGGTGGTGTGAGGTCTTCCTGGTATAGTGGTTAGTACCTACCAAAGTGGTTGGCAGTCAGTTTTACACAAACTAGTACACCCCTTCATGACAACAGTGTTCCGTAATGGCAGTGTCCTCTTTCAGCAGGATAATGCATTTTTTCAGGAATGATTAGAGGAACATGGCAGAGTTCATGGTGTTGACTTGGCCTCCAGATTCCTCAGATTTCCACAGGCCCCACTTTACACCTTACAGGATGTAAAGGAACTGCTGCTTATGTTTTGGTCTAGATACCACAGAAAACTTTCTGAAGTCTTGTGGATTCATGACAGGTCAGAGCTGTTTTGGTACAAAAAGCAGACAGGTGATTTTAACATTATCGTGTGTGTGTGTGAGAGAGTTTTTCTTCTCCTGAAAAGTTACCAGTACTGGCACTGGGTGACTAGTCTTGATTTTATGTCAGGTCAGTGAAATTGCCCATCACTGCAGCAAAGAAAAATATCACTTGGTTTTGTACTATATTTTTGAACTACAAAATTGCTCTTGTGATCGCAGACTACGTAAAGACAACGACTAAGATTCAAAGCTTGTTTTCTAATACTGAATGGCAGTGGGATTGATATAGAAAAACAGTTTGAATATTTAAGTCAATATGTTTAATTTTCTTCAAGAAAATGCAGTTAAACACAATACTGGTGAAAGTCCCTGGAACCTAAATAACCCGGTGAAGGCCTCGAGGAGCCACCAGGAGCTTCACAGAGAGCTGCTTCTGGCCCACAAGAAGTAAGAGCACTACTTATGATCATGCAGGTTTTAGGCATCAGGACATTTCCACATGTAACAAAACACCACATTATTCTGAGATGAAAGATGAAAGAGACGTGAGGCCCATTTGAAAGGAATTGCCCGCCATTTCATAAATCGCTGAGCCAGTGAAGTGAGCTTGGTGAAAAATTGATGACAGTCCCATTCTCTCTCTCTCGTGTCTTTTGTGTCAGGCAGCTGTGCGTGGCCACACGGGCTGCAATCGTACACCGTCTCTCGCATGAGCGATAGCCTACTTGCCACGCTGTGTCGGCCACTGTAATGATAGACATTCACGCTGTTAAGACTTGCTGGATGGCTCTTCTTTACAGCATGTCTTTACAGTGATGTCAGTGAGAGAGAAGGCTTAGAAATTCTGGTTCCACTTTACAATAAGACTACCCTTATAAACGGTTTATAAATGATTAATTATCAGGTTGTTAATCAGGTTGTGGACAGTTAATAAATCATTACATAAAACAAGTTGTCTTATTTTTTTCAAAGTTTAACTTTTACTGTACACATTTATATATGTAAAACAAACACTGCTATTCAGGACTAGTGATTTTCCTGTGCAAGTGGGATGATAGCAACACTACCTGCCATGAATGGTGGTTGATTGCATTTGACAACTGTAAGTCAGTAAGAGCAGTGTATTTACAGCATTCAGCATGGCCTGAAGTCACTAACTTTAAATTAACCCCTGACGCCTACTCACATTTCAAACTACAACTCTGCTAACCATCACAAAGATGATGATTCCAAAACTCCAACCATGCGAAAGCAAAGCCAGATGTGCTCTCATGGACCCCTAGCCATGGATGGCTATGGCACCACCAGGGATGGAATTTGCCATATCCAGACAGGGCCAACACTTACACAGTGGCACCACTCAGGAGTCTGACAAGAACACTTAAATAAACCACTCTTTAAAAGAAAAATCCTCGGCCATCTGTGGTAAGAAAGTGCAAGGGTGGATAACTGTCCCCAACTCTCCCCCATCAGAACTTATTGTGGGTATTTGTTAGGTAATATAATGTAATATTACACTGGCTGTAATATTCTCCTGCAAACATGTTGAACTGAAGGGAATTAGACAGTTTTGTAAAGCTGAATAAAAATATTTTTTAAATCATTATAGTCTGTCTTTCCATCATGCATATAGTATGCCTGATTGTCTCTTGTGCTTTGGCCCTTTGGGGAGGGCAGAGGGCTGGTCGTATGCTGTAAGCCCGAGCTCCAGATGGTTCTGGAGAAGCGGAAGAGGGAACAGACACAGAGGGAGGAGGGCGAGAGAGACAGGAGCCCCCTGGAGCAGGTCCTGCTCCAACGGCAGCAGAAACACCAGGAGGTGATGGTCAGCACCAGCTTTGGTCCTAATTCTAAACTGACTGGTTCATGTTATGTGCACTTACACAGTCCTTCAATTGTTTGGGATCACAGTTTTCAGCATAAAAGCTGGGGAGACAGAGTCTAATGTGATATGCTTTCAGATTATTTGTAGGATGCAAAAATAATAAAGTGAAAACTATGGTTATAACTGTATACAATGGATATTCATATACACACACACACATACACACACATACCCATATATATATATATATATATATACCTCTGTAAGTGAAATTTCCATTTTATTATTTCATTATATAGTGCTTGTTAGTTCAGTACTGTATGTTAAAAATATTATTTAATAGATCTGATATAAATATAAAAACATAACATAAAATAATGTATAGCTGAAAAATAAAAACTTGAATTTCTTTTAGTTTTACTCATATTCGAACTATTTATGGCATTTTGTCCTGTTTATAACTATATATAAGTGTTAATTAAATCTCAACTTCTGTGTAACTAAAACAGAAAGTGTGTCTGCCAAGACCTGACTGATTGATTAGTCTTCTTCAATACACCATGGTGTTAAATCATCATGTATGAATTTGGTGGCTTTCCTCATAATCAGTTGCCCGAAAGAGGGTCCAGACTCATGGGAGTAATTTCAACCACATGATTCCAAGCTTTTGAAAAGTCGTGTATATTGTTTTATGAGACACCTAAAAATCTTTCTGATTGAAGACTACTCAAAATATGCCGTAGAAAGTTCAGATAAAGGAAAACCACTGATTAAAATTAATAAATGAGGTCCTACACTGGAGAAAATGTGTGTAAAGATGTTTTACAGTGTGTGTTATTTGGCCAGAGGGAGAAGGAACAGGAAGAGAAGATTCGTCAAGAGATTCAGCTCCTGGAGTTCGTCAGAGTGAGGCAGAACTTGAGGAAAGTCCATTCAGCTCTCCACAAGAGCAGCGGCTCCTGAATCCTGAACACAGAAGAAGATGAGCGTGACTGGACAGACAGCCTGGACCTACAGAGACCACTTCAACCGGACTGTAGGGGGGTTCACTTGTTCACTTTCTACAACCGGGTGTGATTCCTTATCTGGACGCCTCTTATTCGTGACTCACACTCGTTTATCTGTGGTCATCTGTCAGTCTCACCGTTTAACACATTCTCCCTCCACTTTTCAGTCTTTTGTGTTGGAAGTAATTTCAACAGTCTAAAATAATAAAATAGTCTAATTTGATGTATCTGGTCAGATATCAGAGGTTTACATCACAGGGTTTGTTTTGTAATTATCTGAATTAAAAACAACAGAAACCAGAGCTTCTGTCAGTCTGTCAGTTTATTTTTTTTCCTCCCAATTGGATCTTTTATTATACATAAATTAACTCACTATTGACATGAACAGCTATTTAAACTAGAGGTGTGCCGATCAGAATCTCAGTATTGGTATCAGACCAATACAGGCCAGAATCACTGGATTGAATTTTTATACAGTGATACAATGGAGTTTAAACATCTGAGACCATGTAACAAATACAAGCATTTGCACTACTGTTCTAACACATTTTGGACCCCACTGAATACATCTTAAATTTAAAATTAAGTGGTTGAGATGTTTGAAGTGAGATGGCTCATTGTAGAGAAACTTACTGACTCATTTCGAGGTGGTGGTGGCCTAGTGGGTAGGATACTTGCCTCTGAGCCAAGAGGTCATGGTTTCTCATCCTACCTTCAGCATCCCACTACTGGGTTCTTCTGTCCCCTGTAGTTGCGTAATGGAGGTCACTTTGGATAAAAGTATCTGCTAAATGCAGGAAATGTAAATTTCTCAAAAAATGGTGTTTAACGAGGAGTAATTTTCTTTTAATGTTTTACTGATTATAGAAATATGGGATAAACTGAAATATGTGTTCTTTAGAAACTACACGTTGCATGTACTTTTTCACCATAAATGGATTTAACTAAATAAGTCAAAAACCTGCACACGGGTCAGGTAATCTGAACTACGTTCATGCACAGGGGCCAGTGACCCGAACTACACACATGGATCAGGTGACTTATATTAAGTGCAGGAAGTCATCTTTAAAGTATTTAAGGTGAGGTTAGACACTCAGTCTGCGCTCAGTCATTGAGTTCCATGTATCACTAGCAGCTCTCCATGAACCTTCTTCTGTGGTACTGTGAGTACTCTGGTTATTATTGTGTGCTTACTCTCTGATCTGTGTGCATTTTAGAATGTGGGAAACCAGTGTGTTTTTTTGTTACTAGTACAGTAGCGTTCTTAGAACAACTAGAATCACCTACCCACTTGTCAGGCTCCATGTTTGAGTTTTCACTTCTCATGACATGCTTAGTCCGTTCTCCTTGCGTGCCGTGTCGATTTCATTCAGAAGTCATAATGAGTCTAGACACGAAGACTCAGCAGAGTAAGTGGCACTGGTGGACACTGTTCAACGTCAAGCTGTGCTTGTGGAACATCTACGTATGGAGGTTAAATCCCTCCATCAGGCTCCCTAGTGCCGTGCTCACCATACCCTGACCGTACCACCTCGATCCATCTCTCCTTTTCCCTCATCCGTTCTGCTGCTACCAGAACCCTCAAAAAAGGAATGGATAGAGGGTAAGTGTGGCACACTCCTCTCCCAAATTGACCTTATTTTCTAGCTCCAAGCTGCACACTATTCCACGGAGCATTCGCGGATCGTTTTCATTACATCTCGCCTTTCTGAACAAGTCGCTGATTGGTCTGATCCAACTGGCAATGAGGATCGACCTTCAAATGGCAACTTGGCCCAAATAAATTCCACAAGCTCAACCACCTCCTGCTCATTTTTCTTCACGTCCCAGGATGTCAGCTCATCATCCTCCTCACCTAAAGATGAGGTAAGGGGCAAACCCATGCAACTTGGCTGGACATTGCTAACCCCTGACAAATGAGGGTGCCAACATAAGGATTGCTTGTTCCCTTACAGCCAGTCCCCTAATCACTACTGGGCTGTCTGTCCCTTTCACCTGTGTTCTAGAAATGCCGATACCAGGTAAATTGTGGAGTAAGCTTGCCTGGATCCATTTCCACCACCATCACCCTGGACCCTTCCCGCTTTATGATCCTGGTCATCCTACAGTGGGGTCACCAACATGCCGCGGCCACCACTTTTATCGACTCTGGGGCAGCCGGGACTTTACTTAATCATTCTTTCATTATGGAATTGATGGTGGAGTGCCTACCCCAACCCATTAACATCACCTCTGTCAATGGGAAGCTTCTTAGTTCTGATGCCATTTCCCATCAGACCACCGATCTATTCATGCCCGTACGTGAACACCAGGAGCACATCTATTTTCTAGTCACCATCCTTACGACTTCCCCCCTGTTACTGGGATACCCTTGGCTGACCAAACATAACCCCCACATATCCTGGACCTCAGGTCACATCGTTAAATGGGGGCCCTCGTGTTTGCTCACCTGCCTATAACTTCAGACAGTGGCTGGTGCTCATGACACCACGAACGTCGTGCCACTGGTTCGAGAACCTATCCCAGAATGTTACCACAATCTGGCGGATGTGTTCAACCAAGGGAAGGTGGTTGAACTTCCTCCCCTTTGGGATTAATACATGTGGATCAACCTCTTACCTGGTGCGGTGCCCCCACACAGGAGTCTGTGTTCACTCACCCTAGCAGAGAGCAAAGCCATGAAGGAATTTATAGAATAGGGGCTTAGAGAATGGGACCATCTGGCCTTCCACTTCTTCTGTGGCTGCTGGTTTTTTCTTCGTGAATAAGAAACATGGAGGGCTTCATCCTTGCATTGGGGGCTCAACAAACTCACCATTAAATATTGCCATCCTTTACCACTCAACAAGACCGCTCTGAACACCCTTTCGGGGGCCACCATCTACACTAAACTGGACCTCTGAAGCGAGTATAGTGCCCCACCGGACACTAAAAGAGTTTGGTAAGCTAAAGTGCTACAATCCGCTCATTCTTCCCCCATGTCCATTCACCCAGGCATCAAGCGGACTAACCTCTTTCTCCAGAGGGCCTTTTGGTGGCCCACCATCAACCGAGACATCCAGGATTACGTTCAGGCATGCACAGCTAGTACCCGAAACAGCACTCAGCCTCCCAATGGTCACCATTCCTGGCACCTCGAAGTCCCTGGACGCATATTGCCGTGGACTTCATTACCAGGTTGCCCACTTCCGAGGGAAAAGACCTACCACCAAAACCACAGTTGAAATCCTCCTACACCATGTGGTATGCCTTCATGGTTTCCCTTAAGGATCACAGTTTGTGGCATGATTTAGGAGGCATTCTGCCAGCTGATCGGCTCCACTACCAGCCTCTCCTCCAGGTACTACCCTCAAACCAGCGGTCAGGTGGAAAGGGCCATCCAGCAACTTGGGCAGTTCCTTTGGTGCTTTGCACCAGATCATCAACACTCTTGGCCTTGCTATCTCCTGCGAGCTGAACTCTCCCATAACCTTCATAACTCCATATCCACCAGTATCAGTCTGTAATGGGTCTCAATCCACTTTTTTCCAGCACCAGGAACCTGAGGTTGATGTCCAAGCTGCTCAACTGATGGTCAGAGGGCCTAGAACAAAGCACACTTGTCTATTAAAGCTGCCAACCAAGGCACTTGGCAACAACACTGTCATCGGCACCGCACTGGCCGACTCTACCAAAGTGAGTACAAGGTTTGGATATCCACCCAGCACCTCAACCTAAATACTGAGACCAAGAAATTCACCCCCTGGTACATTGGTCCTTGTAAGATTACTTATTGCATCAATCCAGTCACCTACCGTCTTCAATTCCCCTCTTCTCTCCTCGTCCACCTGGTCCTCCACACCTAACCCCTCCCCTTCCTTGCATCATCAATGGTGGCCCAGTGTATACTGTTAGTCGGATCCTGGATTTGCATCAGAGGGGTCGTGGCATTCAGTAACTATTCCGCTGGGAAAGCTACAGTCCTGGTGCAACCGTCTTGGATTCCGGCCCAGTTCATCTTGGACCACTCCCTCATTGAGGACTATCGTCGTTGGGCTACCACTCTCTCTCGTCTGGTGCCCGCCCATATGGCTATTCATAGAACAATAGATCCTTCCCAGTATTTTCTTTGGTTAAAATACATTTTACAGACAATAAAGCGAGTGCCTTGAAATATAATTTCATATGTTACACACAAAGTTCATTTTTCAAGTCATGTTTAAGTCACTTCAATTTGACTAAAGAGAAAGTCATCATTATCCATGCATGAATAGACAATGCTCAGATATTTAAAGGTGCCAACACCTCAGAGTTTGTGGCAGCAACCATGCAGGTGCTCTTGTCCTCTCATCTGCAGAGAAAGGAAAATGTGTTGTGAGCGTTCTGAAAGTATCAGTAACGTCCGGGACCTAATTAGACATTAAGGTTGAATTCACCTTTTTACAACTTCACCCAGTGTGTTGAATGTGTAGCAGTCAGTTTTGGTGATTTGACTGACAGGTCTTCCAGCAGAACACGTGGTAGAGTCAGTTCGGCCATAGTTAGCACTGTGGATTTTTTTAAATGCCAGCCATTAGCACAAGGAAAAGACATCAAAATTTGCTTATGAAAAAGTCCTCAGACTACAAGTACATTTAATTAATCTTGGGCCTCTTTCCAAATAGCAGATTAATAAATATTTATTCCAAAGTCTATCCGGGTTATCTGGGTCAGTCAGTACTACTCAGATGTTCTTGAACATGTATTAATAGTTGAACGTAATATTCTTGAGTACAGAACATCAAGGATGTAAAAATAAAGTCTGTACAAACCACATGTGAGTGTACCAGTGCTGCTTTTACAGGTCATCCTGGTCTCTGCACAGAACAGAATCATGTTTTTACTTTAATGAAGAATCTCAGCGGAAACATTTTCTAAAAAAAAATGTTTCCGCTGAGAATTAAAAAAAAACAGTGATTCAGATAATGGAATTTACAGGACAAAATGAACAAACATCATAAGTAGACCTCAGGAGGACAAATTGAATGCAGGATATGAACCCTTTAAAAAGGTTGTATAAGAAGAGGAAGGAAAAATGGTACAGAAGAAAGGACTGGGTGGGAGGGCGTATTACTCACGAAACAGACGTGGACGGCAGAAATAGTAGACAGCCAGGTTCTTGTAAGTCCCAATGCAAGGATCTGTGAAGAGTTTGAAGCTTCCAGAACGCAGCTTCTCCTTTCATTACACCTTTAGATGAAAGTGAATTAGCAAAGAGAAATCCATCTGAAAATCAACAAATATTAAAGACCACAGGCAATCATTTGGTAGCCTAGTGGTTAGGGCATTCGCCCTGCAATCAGAAAGTCGTGGGTTTGATTCCCAAGACTGCTAGTGGCACCTCTGAGGTACCCTGAGCAAGCTCCCACACACTGCTCCCTGGGCGCCGTGTTCCTGGCTGCCCCCTGCTTCACTTGGTGAATGGGTTAAATGCAGAGGAA
>JBBJLS010000016.1:3406409-3425551 GCA_037577275.1 Bryconaethiops microstoma
ATTGGTGATGGCCTTGATGGCATGCCACATGCACTGGATGTCTCCAGTGTTCTGGAAGTGGCTGTGAAATTTCTTAGTGTGTGTGCTTTGATGATCTGATGGTCTGGGACAGGTTGGTCCTTGCTGTTCTCAGGGCAGTCTTGTCACCTGATCTGAAGGCTTTGTCTTGGGTTCACAGCAGCACACGCACCTCCACAGTCATCTGGAGATGGTCTTGAGGCAGTAATGTCAATGTCATCAAGGATGATGGAGCTGAGAAACAACTCCCCAAAATTGGAGAAAGAAAGCTCAGGAGGATCCCAGACGAGGATCCTCTCCTTCCCCGGTTGACTGAATAGTGAGAGAGAATAGAATAATGATACTACGGAGGCGACTAACAATAAGAGGGAAAGTGTACTGATCACTGATGAACGGTGGGGTCTATTGTATTTTAGTGAGTCATAGCACTGCCTTTACAAAATTTTATTTTGTGTTGTTTCTTAGGGAACTACCAAACCCTTTATTCCTAAGTAATGTATGTTGTGGTTAAATTCTTGGTTGAGAACATCATCCAAACTGTTCTAATATGATGTAGTGCTGGCTCCTCCATAAAAAATTCTGTAGTTATGTAGAAATTCTGTAATACTGCCAAAACATTCCTTAACACTGGAAAACTTACCTGGATTGCGATTGGAATTAACTTTTTCTCAGGGGTGCTGTAGAGTAAGCAGACAGGAGCAGTCAGAAACTGCTGTCTGTTTTTGATCACATTTCCAATCAAACCATCCAATCTTTTATAGTCACAGATGAAGATGTTCCCTTTCTGAAAGAACAGAAATGAGAATCTCAACATGCCTAAAGAAAACACTGGAACAACTCATGCATTTGCTTTTATGTTCTACCTGCATTTCTACATTTAAAGAGCTTCCTTCCAAAGATGACTTGACCATGTCTTCTGTGACGGGGAAGTTTTGTGGCAGCTCAGAGCAACGCCGGATCGTCATGGGGTTCAGTCCATTCGGGAACTGATAACCAAAGAAGTCATCGTCCTTCCAGTGCTCCACGACATAAGCTATGAGAACATACAGTTGAGAACATGCCAGACCACCATAGATATTGGTTAATATAATAAATTAAAATGAATGTTTAATTGATTAACATTTGATAATAAATAAATAAATACCATTGGGTTTCGGGTCATGGAGGAGAGAATGAAGTTCTTCTAGACTACTCCATGAATCCGAGCACTTTATGAGACTTTCAAGGCCCAACTCGAACAGCCTGGGAAATAAAATATTAGGATGTTTTATATGGGATTATTAATAGACTCAGATTATGGATAATTCGATAAGATTAACCTTATGCTTTCACGCCGTTGAATATGTTTCTTGAAAGAGAATCTGACCTCATGAGGCAAATCAGTCGCTGTGGCAGCATCAATGTATGGCAAACCAGGCACATATTCCTTCCATCTGCAGAACAGACATAATCTGGGCTGTTGAATGAACTCTTTTTCTGTTTTCAGTGTGTGTGTGTCTGTCTGTGCGTGAGTGTGTGTGTGTCTGTCTGTGCGTGAGTGTGTGTGTGTCTGTCTGTGCGTGAGTGTGTGTGTGTGTGTGTGCGTGAGTGTGTGTGTGTGTGTGTCTGTGCGTGAGTGTGTGTGTGTGTGTGCGTGAGTGTGTGTCTGTCTGTGCGTGAGTGTGTGTGTGTGTGCGTGAGTGTGTGTGTGTGTGCGTGAGTGTGTGTGTGTGTGTGCGTGTGTTGGAGGGGAGGGGAGGGGATTACTGCCTCTAGCTTTAGAGGAATATCTGTTCTGACGCACTGCACAGACTAACCAACCAATCAAATGACCAGTCTGCAAGCCCGCCAATCAACAGCTTGAGTCAACAAATCTGTCTGCCCACAAAATGAACAATCACTGGGGTCAAGTCACCACAGTATGGCTTAAAGCCCGTGGTCTGAGCAACCAAGAGGATTGAGTCATCACACTTAAGCAGACATATATTAACATGCATGCTAGAAAAATGAAGCAATTTGTTTCTGGCTCAGTAGAGATGCAGTCTGAAGCTGAGTGAGGTCTGCTGGTTTATGCATAATAAATGTCTCTTAATTTAACCAGTCAAAAGCAAACAACACCTTATCAGTGCTCTTATCATGTTCATATGTGTATCTACAGAAAATAATGTAATACAAGCAGAAATGAATCACAAACTACAATCTTAAGCAAGCTGACTTATAGAAACAGGAATATGCCTCACACTTCAGTTGCTTTTTAGCATTTAATGAATGATTAAAAGTCCTCAGCGATACGAATTCTGCCCTGAATGTGTGTGCACACTCACTCAGACAACAGTAAACACAGCCTCTTTTATACTGACACTAGCATACAGAAAGCTGCCACATCTTAATACATTTTGCTAAGTACTGTGTGGATGTGCATGTGTGTCTACTATTCTGATTCAGTTCAGTCTCAGAATCTCACTGTCATAACATAAGGCCAAGAGAAGAGAAGAGACCAGCAGTGAACAGAAGAGAATAGATCAGAAAATAATATAAGAGAGAAGAAAATACAAGAGACAAGATGAGAAGAGAAGAGACAAGAATAGAGGAGAGCAGAAGAGAAGAGAAGAAAAGAGAAGAGAAGAGGATAAAAGACGAAAACAGAAGAGACCAGAAGAGAATAGATCAGAAGCGAAGAGAAGAGAGGAAACGAGAAGAGAATAAAAGAGAAGAGATTGAAAGAGAAGAGAAGACACCCACAGAGAACAGAAGAGAATAGATCAGAAGAGAAGAGAAGAGAAGAGAAGAGAAGAGAAGAGAAGAGAAGAGAAGAGAAGAGAAGAGAAGAGGTGGAAAAGGCTGGTGCTGTTCATAGCAGCAGGCTTCACTGGGTCACCAACCCTCTCCACTGCAGCCATGGCACACAGCCACTGCAATAAAACATTTACAACCTCTAAGTACACCACACACACAAGAAACCCCTGCACAAGCAAACTCCAGAGCAGACAGATTTTAAGGCGACAGATTTCAAATCTTACTCTATTTGCCAGTTTAGCATAATTCCTTATGCTCCTTGAAAGACAACTGTAAAGAGTTTGAACACTTCAGCCTTTATACAGCCATCATTTACTCCTTTGTGAAGAAAACCTCCTTTTCTGGGTATTGGTTTTGTAAGATTCAGTCCAATTTTTAGAATAATTGATATAGTTACAAGCATCATATTTGTAAATTTCAAAGGAAATTGCTTATTACAGCTCCAGCCATCACATACCCACATCCTCACATGCAGTATACTCATTCGTTCTGCTTTGTGGACGCACAGTTAAAAGCAAAATGGTGTTTAGCACATTTAATGCTCAATTTCAAGGTAATTACAGGGTTTGTGATCATATATTGATCAGTACAGTTCAACCCACCATGGCCCACTAAAGCAGCCTCCTCACATTCCTGCCCTTTTCTGTTCACTCCTGAACCGACACACATATGTGCATATTTGAAAGTTTATTAAGATGTAAATCACCTTGATAGAGATGCAAATGTGTGATGCAAAACACACTGGGACACTAAACAAAAAAGCAAACACCCGCTATGTGTGCAACTCAGAGAAGGCCATTATATACTTATTATATAGTTACTTTATAGAGGCGTAGGGCTAGACACTACAGGTGAATAGGATTACATTTTAAAGGAATAAATATAACAATAAAGCTTTGCATACTAAGTTGCATACTGACTTTTTTTGATATTGTAAATTTTGTTTAAAAAAATAGATAACATATTTAGATATGCAAATATGATGTTATCTGTTTAAATAAGCCTACATTTGCATACATTTGATTAAAATCTAGCCTTTGGGTTATGACTAGCATTAAAAAGTTGTTTTCACTGTGAAGACAGGGAAAGGATGTCACAATTGTTTTTGCAATTTCACTGTTTAATCAAGAAAACACTGCACTATTATTATAATTTTTTACAAGGCATTTTTGTAGGACGAAATATAGTGTAAATCATAATATAAGCAATATATCCAGAAATACTGTAATCGCCTTCAGAATAAGCATATGACTTAACATCCTTTTAATGAATGTTGGTATTCTAGAAACTCTGATTTTTGGTTTTAAATTTTGAGAAAAGATGATTTTGAGGAAAGGTTTTAAGGACGGGCCGCAGAACTGCATTGTCCCATGAGATCTGAGACAAGAGGCACAATTTGTATAAATGATGCAATTAGTCCAAAGAAAAGGAACATATCTGGACACTCTATTTAGATTTAGATCTTTTCTGTATGGTGTGAGCAAACCAGAGCTTTCATTTAAGTTGCAAAATTTTGGGAAATGCACTTAGTCATGAATGGATATCAAATAAACATGGAAATGAACATATTTCTGACCAGCAAAGTGTTACAGTGCTCTGAGACCTTTCCAAAAGAAGATGACTATGAGGGTTTCACCTTCTATAGTTATACAAAGCAAACAAAATAGAAACACCATAGAATTGAATAGAACAGAATAGAGCAGAGCGGACAGGTACCTTTTCATAAGGATCAGAGTCGTAGTTAAGGCCGATGCCACAGTCATCTGTAATCTCAGACAGATCTTCATCATCAAATTCCTCCAGACTGATATCATGAGCTGGCCTGCAGGTGAACAGAAAGGTAGATTTATTAAGCAAGCTCTTTATTTAAAAAAAAAAAAAACAAGAACAAGAACATCACCAAATCAAATCTGTCTGTGTCAGAACACCTCTTGGTCTGTTAATTTAAAAATAATCTGTTTAATTACACACGAACCTCCCACAGATTTAGCTAGGGCAGTGGGCTTTCAGGCTTTCAACCCCCTCAGAAATATTTCACAATAGCTTCGAAGGGTTATTCATGGCTGTAAACAGGCAAGCTCACATAAAGAGCAGCTGACTGTATGCCACCTATATGTCAGATTACATTGTGCTAAAATGATGTCCATAAAGGTCAGCAAATAAATCATGACCTGAATAATTAGCCTTTCCTTGATAAACAAGAAATGATCCTGTCATCTGTTAATAAATTATATTTTAGCCACTCTGTACTATACTGAATTGGTTTTGTAAGCTTCGTTCCAATTATTAGGATAATAGATATGGTTATAGGCAACATATTAGTAAATTGCAAAGGAAAATGTTGTTTATTACAGCTCCAGCCCACACATCCCCACATGCTCACATACAGTATACGCATACGTTCTGCATTGTGGATGCACAGTTTAATATAAAATAGTGTTTAGCACATTTGATGCTCAATTTCAAGAACATTACAGGGTTTGTGATCATATATTGATCAGTAGGCTACCTTATACCATACCGAATTCTAAAAGAGCACCACTTATTCCTTGATACTTTGCTATTAAATGATTGTGTTCTACTATTACATTCTGTTATGTCTACTACAGTGTTGATGGACGTGTACCTTTACAAATACTGGATATTAGCATCAGTCCAGAATTCCCATTTAGATGCACCACAAAAATGTGGTGGTTTCTCATTCTCTGGATTCAAATTTGTCACTGCTGTATAACATAGGTTATCTAATCTAATATCTAATCTGCATGTATTAACTTACTGGGTGCTTTAAGTCACTATTCATCAGAAAGGCAAAACCCCAAGATGCTCTGGGAGAGAGTGTGTCTGTGTGTATGTCCTTTAGAAGTCTGAGTTGAAATATGAGCTGTCGTGACCTATCAGCTGATGTTCTAGCAGCATCCAAGCAGCATCCCAAGAGCCACCGAACTGCACACATACAGACATTTTAAACAGTATATGCACGGATGAGCCCAGTTCAAAAGTAAACAATTCCATGACTAAGACTCTGTCCGACAAGTCCACAGCAAGCAAATGATCTGTCTTCATCTCCTCGCTGTCCTCATCAGCGTGTACAGTAGCTTCAGCTCACCCCAGACCTTGAGAGTCCACAGAGATGTGGGTTAACATGCTGCAAAATGGGGACAACGTCTGCTACGGCTCGGCACAGCAGCAGAGCACAGTACCCTCAGCTACATCAGCCACGATCACAGAGATGGCACGAGTTCTGCCATGCCCCACTCGAAAGAAATGCTGCAATGCAGCTTTTCAGAGCCAGAAGAAGTCACAAATCCCTGCGATCTATAGACAGAGAGAGAGCGGGCAGGGACGATCTGACAGCATCCTGTTTTGTTTTTTTTAATCTTAGATCTGAAGAATTAATTGTATTATGGTTAAATGGGTCATGCAATCCAAGGCCAAGTCACATTGAGTATATGAAAATATAGATCATCACTGACCATCAGAAGTTTAAACACTAGTGGTCACTTGCACAAAACATCTTAAGCATATCTGGGCCTCATGTTCTCCCTTTACCTTAAGTGAGCTACGCAAAATCTCTGATTAAACAACCGTTTAATTATAAACCGGAAAAAAAAAACCTATAACTGCAAGTTTTGGATGAGTTTTAGTTCCAACACTCAGATTTTTGACAGCTGCAAAATGTAAAAGTTAAGTTTAAAACTTTAAACGGACCCCTGGAGCATTAATCTTTATGTAAATTTTTAAAATGCAAGTAATCACAGGCTTTTCTAAATATCATTTTGACATTTTGAATTCACAAATACCGATTGCTCATTGTATTGTTTAAGATTTTCATGATAAATGGACTTCTAGAAGTAGTTAAGACAGAATTTTCTCCTTTTAGGGATAGATGGTTTTGTTCCAGCAGCAACAATAAGCCAGTATATAACTAATGATCATTCATTCAGTATAATGAATGTATAACCAATCATATCACATATGTCTTACATAAGAAATAATAAATTAACTTTAATTCTTACATAAACAAATAAACAAATGCATACATTGTAGGAATTTAAAAAAATTTTAGTGTGGAAAGACATGAATAGCTGGATTTTTCTCTTAGGACTTATTTAATGAAGGTCCTGCGTTAAAAAACTGTTATTATTGCAGTTTGGAGGAATTTCTGAAGAAGACAAGTCATGTTAAAGCGCATCTGTGATCATTTGTATCTGTAAGTGGAAACAGATTTATAATATAGTTTATGTTTCATCTCCATCCAAACCTCTAGTTACAAGATAACCTTGACTTTTCGTTTTGAGTTGTTTGTGATAACGTCTGGGTTTAGGATAAGTAAAAGAATATTTATTTTTCCTTTTGCCAAGACCTGCAGTCACAGCTCAACAATGACACTGAGATAACTGTAACCTTGGCAAAGCTCTTATGATCGTGTTAGAAGAGATTAACATGCAATTACTTTCCACTGAGATCTGCCACGATTTGGAAATCAACATTATTGCTTCCATGACCAGTGCAGCTACTCTGCACTAAATATTTTGTTCAGTTCAACCTAAAAACTCCTTAAAGATTTGTTATATGTTTCTTTAGACCTAAGAAAAATAACAATTAAATGTATAATTAGTCATTTGTCTTACATAAGAAATAGTAAGTATACTGCGATGTGGCTTCTAATCATAAATAAAAATAGAGATTTTATATGTGTTGATGAACACCGATACCAAGAGAATTGAAGTGTGGAAAGAGACTAATTCAAATCTTACAGCCACTTCAGATCGAACTCAGTCTTTTTTTTTTTTTACAGTGCATGGGTCTCCAGAATACCAGACAAGTCAATATCTTCCATATCTCTGTCTGTAGCTGTAGCTTGTCTGAAAAACTACACGAAACATCACCCCAGTATTCCATCAGTATCATAAATAATTTAAGCTCCGCTCCTCCTTCTCTTCTATTTTTTTTCTAAATGTTCAATTTATTGTCTCAGTCAGACCATCTACTGTTTATACTAAACTGAACTGGTGTACTTGAACATTAAATGACCTGTATGAATATTTAGTGTAATAGAATTGCTACAGTCCTGAGTTACTTCACAGAAGGCTAATCGGAATCAGAATCAGAAAACTTTACTGATCCTGGAGGAAATTGCTTATGACTGCACACAGACACACAGAGACGAGAACAATCTAAAATAAAAAGTCTAAATAAGTCCAATAAAACTCAAATACACTATGCTATATACACAAATATAGTATAAATACTATAGATAATTAAGATGTATTTGACTAATTAGGATGTGTTCTTTCATTCTTCTTTTGTTTTCTATTTTTGTCCATCTGTTTCTTTTGCACTTTATCAGAGTTATCATGGGGAGCGTGGCAAGTGTTTTCATAGGCTTATAGCCATCAGAGAAAAAAAGTGCTGGCTAAGGAAAAGACGGGTGTGTGTGTGTGTAAGGGACAAAGAGATATGAGGGGACTGGCATGGGTATATAAGGACCATGCTGTGCGAGGGGCCTGTGTGTTCACCCAGCTGGAGAGAGCACAACAATCACCATGAAGAGTCTGATCGTCCTTGTGGCTTGCCTTGTCCTCTCAGAGGCCACCATCAGGTAACGGATCTACACTTTTATGTCTCTCACACATTCACTCCATCCATGTGTTTCATTATAGAGGCAAAATCCTAACAGCCACACAGTATTGTCGAGGTAGTGTTTAAAGTACTACCCCATGGTACTGCTCTTGTAGGGCAGCAAATTTGACTGGTTTCATACTTGTGATACTTGGGTTGGTTTCGTTTTTCAGGGTTCCCCTGATGAAGTTTAAGTCCATCAGAGAGACTCTGAGGGAGAAGGGAATTCATCTGCCCTACACTGATCCTGCCCTCAAATATCTGAGGCCTGGGGTCCTGGCCTCCGAAACCTTCGAGCCCTTGACCAACTATGCTGATGTAAGACAAACCCCAGATTTCTACAATAAGGCCAGATCACATTGAATTTAAACCAGTTTAAATCTTACAGTAACCATCACCATCATTTTAGAAGGCCATTGCTGGCTTACAAAAAAAGACTAAGCACCCAAATTAAAGCATCATTAAAACATTTCATTTCATCATGAATTAATTAGAATTTGATTATTTTGGTAGGATAAAGTATTTTTAGAAAATAAATTAAGTACATGATAGGGGGAACTTTTCAAACATTTTGCAATATACACAAAAAATATACACAAAAAAGACACGACAAGCATTCCTTTTTACATTTAAAAAAATCCTACGAGTATTATGTTGGTCATAACATGAGCACACACTGTATTATATACTAATTACATTCCAAAGCCTCCACCTTCAGTTCAACAAATTGTGATGAACTGATACATTTTTACACTCCGAACAATCGCAGTATTCAGCTTATCACCTTTAACGCCTGTTTCAGTCATCCTACTACGGCGTGATCAGTGTTGGCACTCCTCCCCAGTCTTTCCAAGTTCTCTTCGACACAGGCTCCTCCAATCTGTGGGTTGACTCTACCTACTGCAGCACCCAGGCATGCAGTAAGTCTCTACACATCCCAGTACTGCTTTAAATAAGTTAGAGAATCTGACACACTAACTGAAATATGTGTCTAAGTGATGCACAAATATTCCGCCACTGCAAACAGGTAAAACGATAGCTGAGGCATGAAACTCAGTTAGTGTTATTTTTCTTCTCAGCCACTCATACACAGTTCAACCCCCAGCAGTCCTCCACCTACCAATCCACCTCTCAAACCTTCTACTTGCCCTATGGAGCTGGATCTCTGGATGGCATCTTTGGTTATGACACCGTCACCGTGAGTTTTCCAGCAGAATAAAAGATATTTTATTATCCTATATCATGCTACATGATGTTAGATCTACTGCACATTGTTAAACCCAAGGGATAATAAGGTATAAGAAACAAAAAGATTCTGAACCCAGAGTTCCCACAATATTCTTCTAACTTCATTACGCCCTTTTGCCTTCATTAGCTGTCTGGCATCACCGTCCCTAGTCAGGAGATTGGCCTGAGCACCAACGAGCCTGGTGAGAACTTTGTGGTGGCTCAGTTTAGCGGAATCCTTGGTCTGGCTTACCCATCCATTGCCGCTGGCAGTCAGACACCCATCGTGGACAACATGATGCAACAGGGTCTCCTCACGCAAAACCTGTTTGCAGTCTATTTGAGCCCGTAAGCAAGTCATGTTTTATGTCACTTAAAGAATGAGAGGTTTCCAACAAAAAACGTACTAAAACGGTTTTGTGAAAACTTTTATCGCTGATTGTCCTCGGTGTACGCTAGATCCAAACAAATATTGTGGTCATGTGCTATAAAGTATATAAATGCTATTGCTCGGAGCTCTAAATAAGTATTGTCTAGATTTTGTCTAGGTTAGATTGTTATGAATGTTGCTGATGTCTAACACTGCAGGGTTCTGCTTGTTCAGGAATGAAGAATCTGGCAGTGAGGTGGCTTTCGGTGGAGTGGACCAGAACATGTATCAGGGTCAGATCTACTGGACACCAGTGACTTCTGAGACCTACTGGCAGATTGGCATTCAAGAGTGAGTACCATTTATGCACTGAACACTTTATTCTACTTAAGGGCCATGTTATAAACTGGTTTTTTTCAAACATAATAGATATTTATGTTGGGTTCTTGTGCTACAACTGACAACTATTTGTATTTTGTGAACTAGCTTCCTGATCGGAGGAGAGCAGACTGGCTGGTGTTCTCAGTATAGCGGATGCCAGGCCATTGTGGACACTGGAACCTCTGCCCTCACTGCTCCTCAGTCATATCTGTCCAGTCTGATGCAGTCTATTGGAGCAGAGCAGAACAGTTATGGACAGGTAGCTTGCCATCAGATTCTAAACACTGAAAATCAGAACACATCTGACTGACATTTAACTTCGTAAGGGAAAAAAGTATTAGTAATGACAGATGTTTGATGTCTGTCTCCAACAGCAAGCTACTCAGGACATTTTTTAAGTAACTATGAACTGTAATGTAACTAAAATGTAAACAGTACTAGCTTCTGCTTATAAGTGCGGAAACAACTGGTGCATACGACAGCCAACTGACCTGAAAGCCTACACTGAATTCCTCAGATCTTCTAACATATGTTCGCTTTCTGTTTTATAGTATGTTGTGAACTGCCAGGGAACTAATTTCCCCACTCTGACCTTCACCATTAATGGAGTGAACTTCCCTCTGGCTCCTTCTGCCTACATCCAGGTGAGTTACTTTTGCCAGCTATTGATATCTTGGCTTCTAGAAGTACTGTGCTGCTACAGAAAGCAACCAGTTGGAGTTGATACTATCTTAGATTAAGAGTGGCAAAATATACCATAATTAAGATATGAAGTAATTAAGTCTATTTCACACTTTAAGATAAGAAACATTTTTGAACATTTACAATCAATAAATCAGTCACTCAGTTAATCAATCAATTAATAAAGTATTGAATAAGGAACTGGAGGAAAAATCAAAGAACTGGTACATAATGAATGATGATAATGAATGATGGACTGAAATTCAAGCAGCTACTTGTTACTATGAAGTCACCATACGGCTATGCAGGGTCTCTATAGTCTAAATCTTTATTACAAATGCATTTCTTCAGTGTTGTGGGTGTACTATGATAACCATAACAACCATAATAACAGTTGAACAATGTCATACTGTCCACCACAACCTGCAATAGTTCTTTTAGACACCGAGCGAAAGAAAAATGAACAACAAGTTCTAATTTCTTTGTCTGTATGTTCACAGGAGACCCAGAGCGGCTATTGCACGGTGAACATCACTCCCACCTACCTGCCCTCTCAGAACGGCCAGCCCCTCTGGATCTTTGGAGATGTGTTCCTCAGGGTGTACTACTCTGTGTTTGACCGTGCCAACAACCAAGTTGGCTTTGCTACTGCTGCCTGAACACCATCACCAATACAACATTCTTTTAACTTCACAAACATCTCTAATGGAAGTCACAGCCTCCCTAGCAGCATCGTTAATACTGGTCATTAATTGCATTAGCATTAAAAGATCTCTACAGGTAGAATGTAACAAGAAAGAGTCAAGAGAAAGATTGCGGAAGTTTGACAGTAATATCAGCTGTAGACAAATATAATGTGTTCTGATCAAAATGCATACTTTACAAATCCCCTGCTTAATGTGTTGAAACAAGATTTTATTCACTGTTTATTGGAGGACTTCGATTAAAAATGAAAAGCACACCAAAACGTCTCTAGTCTTGATTTCATATGCAAGCACTAACTCAATATGAATGGTTGATAAAACTCATGCTGGATCTAAGAAAGTAATTGGATTCTTCACTGCCATCTGACACCACTGCTCAAGTTCTAGCCAAGCTGCAGCAAATGGGGTGCTTTTATACTGTCTGCTTATTATCAGGACCAAGCAAACCTAGCTCAGACCTGAATGGAGCATCATAAATTCTGGTGGCTTCTGCTTTCTGTTCCTATTCTGATTGGTTGACGCATATAAACTGTCGATACTGAAATAAAAGTCAATACTGAAGTCAATAACGAACGAACATTAAAACAACAACCTGACTGGCAAGCTTTCAAGAGAAATTATATATAACTTAATTTAATTAAAGAATGAAAGAACTGCAGAGCTGAAATTAAATAATCTGCACTCGGAGATGTATTTACCAGTTTATCTATATGAATAATTGAGAACGCCTTTAGAAAAACAGTCATTACCTAAAAGCTCCATCGTAAAAAAGTATAACCATGTGAGATCTGTGCTCTTAAAAGGGGATTATTTACGTTTGTTTGACAAGGGAAAATGCCTGAATGGTTCTTTGCAATTCAGAAAATGGTCCTTTTTGAATTACTTCTTTCTTTTAGTCTCTATTGCATCTCTTATAATAATAATAATAATAATAATTATTATTATTATTATTATTATTATTATTATTATTATTATTAGTTACAGTAGTAGTAGTAGTATCATCCATGATGGAGAACCTGATGTATATTGTTCTTCAAAACAACAAAAGGGTACTAGTATTGTGAATTCTTAAAACCTTTTTGGTACTAAAGAGAACCCTTCTGC
This sequence comes from Bryconaethiops microstoma, assembly GCA_037577275.1. Lineage (NCBI taxonomy): Eukaryota > Metazoa > Chordata > Actinopteri > Characiformes > Alestidae > Bryconaethiops > Bryconaethiops microstoma. The sequence goes on from JBBJLS010000016.1 coordinate 3,419,295, forward strand.
TGAAGGTGCAGTTTGAGCAGTTCACTGTGTGGGTATGAGTAAATGTTATTACTTGGAAGTATAGAAAAAAGATATAATATATAATAAATAGGATAAAACTTGTAAATAAAAAGGAACCTGTAAATACTTACTGAACTCACCCAAAAAAGCCAGTGGGGTAACACGTTTTAGTGGAGGGGTGGCCGTTGTGTAATGAACGTGCTAAAGAAAGCCTAAATGTGAAATGCTGGATCACAAATATACATGCTGTTCATTTCCCTTTAGCTTATTTCATTTATTCAATATTATTCAGTTTATCCATTTGTTAATAATGGTTTAACAACTCTATATATTCACCAAAAGCAAGAGTGATAGCTTAAAGCCTGTGCATGTGCATGTGTGTGTGTGTGTGTGTGTGTGTGTGTGTGTGTGTGTGTGTTGGCTATATTGTTGCTTTGATCCAGGCTTGGGTATCCCTGAATATGCCCATGTGCTTTTCTCAAACACATTAATATTGCACACGTTCAGCTTAGTCTAAAATGCCAAACATGCAGCAGTGAAATCCTCAAACTCAGTCAAAGGATTACAGGATCACAGGATCCTCCATCTTCTCTCCTCATCCTCATCCTCTTTCCCACAACGTCCCACACAGCACGTCAAGCCGTGAAGACAAAATTCCAATTCCATCTGTAACCCCCAGTTCTTCTGCAAACTATACACACACAGAGGTAACCAATGATATTACACACAGAGGAGCATTAATAATAAATGGGGTTCTCATGGAGCAGCTTGAGCAGCCACAGCTGTGCTGGAAAGCTGTTGCACGCAACTAAATTGCATTCCTGTTGTCTAAATCACTGCACCCCTCTTTCTAAGACTCTGCTAAAGATATTCATTTGGAGGCAGGGGGAACATAAAAAAATAAATAAATAAAACGCAAACACCAAATGATGCCCAAAACCCAGTTCTAAATTAATGCTCCTAATATTTCTTCTATTTCCTTTAAAAGATATATGCCTGAACCATTAAACAGCATACACAGGCCTCACCACAGACACTGGATGGTAAAGTGGAGGCTGACATAACAATTCCATCTCACAAATAATCCACAGTGATTTTGTGGTGTTAATATCAGATGCAGATTATAAATCAGACTAGCGACTGTCTCAACTAACATAGAAACAACAGAGCAACAACAGAGTTTAATACACAGGTTTGGTTTAAGCAACCAAATCTGTGTATGATTAGCTTCACAAGCCTTACATGATATTTTAACAGCACCACCATTAGTAAATCTTTACTGGCTAACCACACCTTAGTGATGCACTAATCTAGGACATCTGGGACAATGCCTATATTGAATTATACACACATTTAATTCAGACATGGAAACTAGACCCACCTTGCTCAGCATTTTGAAATAAAAGTATTAATTATATATTGTTATTAATAAAAAGTTGCATATGCAGTGAAATTAATAAAAAAATGAATAAAATTGAGACATTTTAACACAGCGGTCTGTACTGCAAATGGATGTCGCCTACAGGTTCTGCTCTTCCGGAGTTCAATAAATAGGTAATCAATAGGAGTGTAACAATACACCCAGTCTAGAAATGAACAATAAGTCGTATTTATGTTGAGATGGTGCTTAGAAGAGTGAAATTTTAAAATCAGTAATAATTATAGCCTTCAATTTTCCAAAACCAGAGCTTCATTAAACTAGCAGTCATTAAAGCCTGAAAGAATGGGCATAGGGGTCTTCTTAAGGATTAATATAAAGAAAATAACTGAAATTGCAATCACAGAAAAATACTAAATTTTCCCTCCATTGTTCAGCCCGAACTCAAGCAAACCTGATTCAACTCAATTCACCATTCTCTGATAAATTGAATATGCCTACAATATTTTGGACAAAAATTGTATGAAGAACAATGAAAACCAAAATCATACTGTTGCACAACTAACAGCACTAGAGCTGGGAGGCAAGGAACTGGACTGGATGGATGCCTGGTGCTGGTTATTTGCAAACTCTGGTGTTCAAATAAAAGAGCTGCATCAGATGCACACTGTCACATTTTTGCACTACTTTATCACAATGCGTAGATACATCCCAGTAACCAAATATCAGTTCAAATTTCCAGGCAAATGTTATTATCAATCTGGTCATTATCATTGTGTGTTCCTAGATATATGATTATCCTATATACACATTCTATATGAATACATTTTTTCATTATAGGACAGCACTGTATGTATTTCTTGTCTTCTATTATTGTCAAATCACAGTGAAAAATCAGGCCTGGCCTTTAAGAACTGTGAGGTCCGTATCGTTTTCTGAATCAATCAAACGATCAGTTTAGCCCTTCCAGAGAAGATGATGTGGCTAACAGATGAGGTCATCGGTCATGAGTCACAGTAGCTACCATTCATGGATCAATTTACCTAATTATCTTTACACCACACTGGAGCAGTGCACCAGAGAAGCTCGAGGGAAAAAAAATCCCTTTCCATGCTGTTTGCAAATATCTGTCGATATGTTTATTTACATCATGACAGTATAATAACAGTGTAGAGGAGAAGATTCAGAAGAGTGCACTCCCCAGCCCCAGCCCCACCCTCACATCCCGTTTCCTAGGGCAACCCAGTAAAGAATCCTCCGATCCCATCCATCCTTATTACAAAGGGCGGTGTCTGTTCACAGCTCTGGAGACGCGCATCAGCTGCCAGTCATCTGCTGTTGTCATAGCAGCCGGTGCTGTACGAGGTGTGATGTCACACCATTAGCAGAACTCCCCGCGGGTTTGGCCAGGTTAAGAAGGGTGAGGTCACCTTTACCGCCATTTATCACCATGACAACCGCACCCTACCACAGTTCAGGCTAATTTGCTGACTCATGTTGCTTTTGTTTGCACAAGGTTGTTTTTGAAATCAGCAGTTTTTCGTAAGTATTTAATCGAATTCCTTTTTTAAATCATTCTATTGCTCCTATCAAAATCCTACTCTCAGAGTGTCTTTCCTGAAAAGAGTAAAGGGGGGGGAGAGAGAGACAGAGAGAGAGACAGAGAGAGAGACAGAGAGGAAAAAAAAGAGAGAGAGAGAGAAAAAGAGAGAGAAACAAAACCAAAAAACCTGCTTTTTATGAACAGTGCTGGAAAAATGTACAGAACAATTCACAATGTCCTTTTCATTATGTAGCTTTAATGCTACAGTGGTTCTAAGGGAGCTTATGCAGATTACAAGTGAATGGGCCAGGCCTTCCGTAACCTTCTCTGTGCACTCCTCTTTCACTCCTTTCTTCTCTCTAGCGCTAGCCTGAACAGCACTTTACAAACTTGGAATACATTAACATTTTTCAAATGAGTCACCAAACACATATGTCTTACATCTATCAAAACACAAGCACAGGTTGCCCTTTAACTTCATGTGCCTGAGCGAAGAGTGAACTCCATTCACATCAAGTCAGATCACTAACGCCCAGCATTTTTAGTCCAACACCCAGGTTTTTAGACCAATCTACCCTCATTGCTATGAATGATATGGAAATTCTTTCAGAGGGGCCATGCTTCCAATCTACATTTACAGTATTTAAAGTCATTTTACTCAGTGATGTTAACATTAGAAGCAAGTTAAGATTAAAATAAATGCAAACAAACAATAAAGCGGTAAACAGTAGAAGGATTTGTTTTGTTTCTAAAAAAGACATTGATATTTTATGAGCTGGTAAGAAGAAAACAGGTTCGTTCCAGATTTCTCGATTTGCCTCCTAGCATTGCTTGGATATGTGAAAGTTCATCAGCAGCACCTGATTTAATTTATGAAGTTAAACCAGGTTTCTGAAGGCAACCACAAGTAATACTGAGCCTCCACAAGGAACACATTGACTGTATAGTGTTACTTGTAGTTATTTTTTTTAGTTGTACTTAGTATATTTAGTAAAAAAATACCAGCTGCTCACCTAAACAGTTTTTAAATATTATTTTCGTTATTAAGTGCCTTAGACTTTTGCACAGCACTGTACATATCAACTGTCCATTTCAAGACCAGTATCGACTGAGCCTCCACCAACAGGAGACAGACATGTTCAAAAAATACCCAGGAGAGACGCAGCGCCAGACTGCATCCATTAAGTTGCTCTAAGACAAGCTTTCTGACTTTCAGAATATTAAACAGGCAAACCTTAAACATGTGCATAATAGAGCAGACCTTTGCGTCTGAGAGCGTGAATAGGAGTTATTCCTCTTCCACATTAAACAAAACAACAAACTGATGTTTAAAGGCCAGTGCTTGCTGTTGGCAAAATTGGCAGCCCAGCAGTAGCAAACACAACATATTTGCTCACAACACGGTTTGTGGGCATCTGCAGCAGTATGCCACACCACAAAAGCACATAAACTCAGACTCAGTAAGCAAGCTGTGGGAGTGTGTCTAAAGTAAGCCTCTGATTAAACGCCAGCTTCGTTCTCAGATGCAAAACCTCTGGATGTCTGATCCACTGCACTGAAAAGCTATGCAGATCAGAACCTAACTGATATACTAGTATGCCATTTGTGATGACCTACACAATATAAATATGCAGCATCAATCTCCAGGGTCCAAGCTGTTTTGCATGTACGCCTGATATTGCTATTAGTGCCATCAGTAATACGGAAGTACCAAAACTACATGTAAAGAGAGTTGAACTCTTTCAGATTTGAAACCTAAAAGAGGGGTGGTGGTGGCCTAGTGGGTAGGATACTTGGGTTCGAATCCTACCTTCAGTCTACCACCACTGGGTTCCTGAGTAAGACCCTTAACCCCAAGTTGCTCCAGGGAGACTGTCCCCTGTAGTTAGGGAATGGAGGTCGCTTTGGATAAAAGCGTCTGCTAAATGCCGTAAATGTAAATGTAAAGAGGTGCCGAAAGTCCATAAATTGTAGATTCATTGCACATTTGGAGGTAATTGGCCAATTCTGTGGCTGCGAAGGGTGGCATGGATTTGTCAGATGTTATGTCAGTCTCAGAGATTCTGATCAAGGAGAGCTCACAGCAGAATTTCACACTGCACAGGAGCCTGACCTCATTTATTAAAACACATGAACCTCATTTATTAAAAAAAAAAAAAGAAAACGTCCATGAAACGTTACATCAGCAAATCAGTAAGTAGTTTTTCATTAAATTGAATGTATGAGCTGTGGCGGTGTCTCAGTTCACTCATATGGCTGTCAGGAACTAAAGCTGAGGAATCAGCAACACTCTGCGATGAAAGTGACACACGACATCGCTTTTCCCCTGCAGTTGTCACTACAGCCTGCTCTGATTTGATTACAGGACTGTCACATGACCACTCTAAATCTTTACTCACACAATTTCTTTGTGTAGCTGGACAGCATGTCTGCTCGACCATTAGGCAGCAATGTCACATTTTATGGCTCAGTTAGATTACACTTTATTAAAGTGTCACCAAGCAGAACCCATGCTTACGGAGCAATACAGATTAGGTGTGTGTTCTAATAGTATCTCAGACAAGGAGTGCTGATTCTGGATCAGCTTCTAATATGTACCATATCATTGCTGATGGGCATAAATGTTATATCTCCAAAATGGCAACTTTACAGGAGAATACAATATAATTATTTAATACAATGGAGGTTAATGCAAAAAGTAATTTTGGACTATTTCTCTTGGTGTGTTCAATGTGAAATTTTGACATGATGTAAACGTCAGCTGGTGTTTTCAAATTATGTAAAAAAGTAAACAACAAACAGAGACAAATAGAGATTGTTCAGACAGTGATTACTAATAGTATTAATTTACTTGATCAGACCTTCAAGGCATGTGAAGAAAGGACCAGATGATTCTGCACCTTATGTTACAGTTCATCGTGTTACTGTTCCTAACAATTAATGAGCTTTTCCAAATAGCAGTTAGCTTTTTTGACGACATCAAGCTAATTACTGACTTTTGAGCATGAATGACTGAACCCGTTTAGACGGGGGTGTACATGGGAACATCTCAAACAAAACAGTTATAAATAACCAGATCACTGTCACAAAAAACCTACATTCCAGTTTTAAGTTGAAAGATCCATCACTGGAACTCTACCAGAAAAATCAGATATAAGAAAGAAATGACTGCACTTTATAAGAGAATAAAATCCTCACACAGATGTGATTAGATTTTTTTGCAAAGAGGTCAGTGCACCACCCTCCTTCCTTCCACAGACACACACACACACACACACACACACACACACACACACACACACACACACACACACACACACACACAACTAGCAAAAC
>JBBJLS010000016.1:3436916-3448675 GCA_037577275.1 Bryconaethiops microstoma
ACTGGGGCACAGTCATGCTGGAATAGAAAAGGTTCTTCCCCAAACTGTGTCCACAAAGCTGGAAGCATGGCGTTGTCCAAAGTGTCTTGGTGTTCTGGAGGATTAAGATTGCCCTTCACTGGAAGTATGGGGCCACCTGAATTCAATAATTAAGAAGTTTGTCCCAATACTTTTGTCCATGTAGTGTACCAGCCACTGATGTATTGGTCCAGTTAAACGTCTTCTTGCGAACATAAGAATACAGCAGGATTGTTTGTCATTTCTACAGAGGACACCAAATGATATACTGAAAGCTTTGGCATTAAAATTAGAATCCAGATTTATTTTTAAATAAGCCATTATGGAGAAAAACAAATCTGAAACCTATTTCTAAAAGCTGCAAAAACACAGTGAGCATAACTATGTTCATAGAAGGTGGGGTTTTTTTGTTTTTCGTCAACAAATCCATATTACATTTCATTAAAAAATATCTATCTATCCATCCATCCATCCATCCATCCATCCATCCATCCATCCAATTATGTATAGACAGTCTCATGTAGAGAATGGAAGCCATAATAAAGGCCAAGAGTGAATGCTAAATCCTGAAAAAAATATGTATATTTTGTGTAGGACGCTGTTCACATGTTCACATTTTAACTCAGAAACAGTTTCTGTTTCTTAGTAAAAAATATGTTCGGTTCAATGGTCTATGAGTCACTTTCACTTTCAGTCTCAGTTTGTCAGGCCACTGTGAATCACAATGAATGCCACCACTATGTATTAATGTGACCTAAACCCACATACGAGTATTGCTGCTATACGTATCTGAAGTACGTAAACATGCTATCAGAAATAATATAAGTAAGAATAAAAAAGTATGGACCCTTCTTAAGTACTGATACCTCTTTAGAAGTGCAGTGGATATAGTAGACGGCATTTGTCATGCATCTGTACAGGAACTTTCTTAGGAGGATGTTCTGATTTTTTTTAAAATCCAGAAAAAAAGTCCAAACCAGTTCAGTCCATCAGGACTGAATTAAGTCTCCAGCATGTTTTTAAAGGTCTCTTGTTGTCTGTGAAAATGTTCTGAAAGAGCACTAATGCCATGCAAAGCAAAGTGTGTTTTTGAACTACTGTAGTTGACTTTTTATTCCTGTCCTCCTGACACTTATATTTAATTTACATAATTTCACAGTCAGTTTTAGTTCATGTTTTATTTATTTATTTATTGATTGATTGTAACAATGTTAATGTAGGGGTGGAACGGTGGCGCAGGGGTTAGCGCTGTTGCCTCACAGTGAGAAGGTCCTGGGTTTGACTCCCGGGTTGGGTGCAGAGTCTTACTGTGTGGAGTTTGCATGTTCTTCCCTTGACCGCGTGGGTTTCCTCCCGCCTCCAAAAACACGTGTGCATTGGTGATGGGTTGATTGAGCACACTAAATTGCCCCTGGGTGTGAATGGTTGTCTGTCTCTGTATGTGGCCCTGTGACGTGCTGGCGACTGTCCAGGGTGTACCCGCCTTCACCCATAGCAGCTGGGATAGGCTCCAGGCCCTTGACCCCAAGTGTGGGACTAAGGGGTAGAATATGGATGGATGTTAATGTATGTTTATGTTAGCCTATACCTTGTGAATTTGGCCAGGCCAGCTTATTCATTCTTCTTATTAAGTCGTGCAACTGAGAAGCACAGTGGCACAATAGGTAGTGCTGTCACCTTACAGCAAAGTGTGTGTGTGTGTTTGGAGGGGGTAGGGGTATAGAGCTCAAAAAAGTTCCTACCCCACACGTTTGCTACATTGTTTACTTTTTAGCACTTCAGCATTAAAGACAAATTAGATTTAACATAAGGATTCGCCTTAATAATAAAGGATCCATTCCCAAAAAAGCATCTGTCAGGATTGAAAGTACTGATTTTTCAAAATGTAAGAAATGTAAAACTGATAGCATTTTTAATGTGGCATTTGTGGGGTTGCTACTCGGGGAAAAAAAGCCATATTAATTATGTGCCTTGACAGCGCCTTCAAATATCCCGATAATATGAAACAAAGAACCACTTTAGGTACACTTACCTTGTATCTGCACTCACTGTACATTTGATCAGCTCCACTTAGCATGTAGGTGCACTTTGTAGTTTACAATTACAGATTAGAGCTAATCTGTTTCTCTATATCATTTGTTAACCCCCCTTTACCGATGACCAGGACACACACACACACACCAAGACACACACATGAAATGGGTAAAGGGGGCTAACAAATGGTGTAGACAAACACAGATGGACTACAGTCTTTAAAACAATGCGCATAGAAGGTCAGTGGAGCTGGTAAAATGGAAAATGAACATAAATACAAGGTGAGTTTACCTAATGAAGTGACGTCGCCCAGTGACTTGCTCTCCTTATGCCAAGTCATTTATTGCTCCCTTTAGTGTTCATGATATTGGTCTAAATTGTGCTTTAGCCATAAATGGTCCAGAAAAAAATGTGGTAGCATGGCTTCTTGCATCCAATATGGACATGAGCAGTAGAACTGACTTGCAAAAATACACAGTGGTAATGAGAAAATCTGATAGGAGGCATTCTTTGATAAATGCTGTAATGCTAGGAACTGGTTATTGGCAAGGACTGTTGTTTGACACTGTAATCTTTAAATGTGTATTAGTGTCTGGGTAAAACATTACCTGAATGTACTAGCACTAACTTTACAATACTTCCAACAACCATAAAAAGGTCTGTAAACCCCACCACACACACACACACACACACACACACACACACACACACACATACACACACACGCGCGCGCGCACAGTAAGTAGCACCAGCCTACTTACTGCTCTTGCCCCATCTAGTTAGTGCTGCTGAATCATGACAAGACCCAATTCAATGCATCTGAGACATCCAAAGGCTCTGATGTGGCTTTTTAAATCTCTGTTCTGTCTGATTTTGTAGAAGTGGCCTGAATTATGTTTTGTGTTTTGTGTATTGTGATAATAGCAATCCCAAATTATTTGACATTTCTAAAATACTTTAATTTTCATAAAAAAACACCTTACAGAATTCAAACATAAACATTATGTTCCATAAATGTGGATATAAACAAAAAATGGACATCACTCTGTAGGAATAGAGAAAAAAAAACGTGTCAAGTTTGAAACATTCATAAAATCTGTTATGACTGACATGACATAATACTGATCACAAGCAATCCAAATATTACATTGTTTACAATATACAAAAGCAATAAAGTGCTTCAGTATATGGACTTTAGCCATCGCCAATTCCAAAACCCTTTGACCACGGTGAACTGCTACACTTATTACACCCATTAGTGCAACAGGCTAACCAAGGAATATGAGGTCATCATTTGACAGAGTTGGGGAGGTCATTTCTATTTCAACGTTTCACGAATGAGCACATAAATTAATATAATTTGGACAAATACTTGCTACTAATACAGTCTTCTAGCTAGAATAATCCATTATCATGATCTAAATCAGAACAAAATGGGATTTTTCAAAAGTGTGTGACCAAACATGTTTACATGTTTCCTTGCTTCACCCAAATTTAGGTCCACTGGTGAAATATCTGATGGAATCAACGTAACATTCTAAGTAAATGTAAACAACAGTGTAACAAAGTTATACCTAATCCAGCATTAAACATGGTAAATGAAAGCATATAGCACTAAAGCCTTTCCCCCAAAACATTTTAATACCCGGGCTGTGGTCAATATAGGTGTGATACTATCTATATACTGGTATTGCTCCAGTGTTGTAAAGCCAATTAAAACAATTACAATCTACACACAAACTGATACAGCAAACAAATTAGAACAATTTGGCATGATAAATAAAACCTTGTCCTGCAAGGCTAATACGACAGGAACCAGGGACGCGTTTTAAGTGTTGCTGTTTTAAATGCATTTCAAAACCCCTTTAATTTTCCAGTATCTTTTAATATACATTTAAAGCAAAGCTAACAACATAACACTTAATACTAGGATTCATACAAGGATTCCAGTACAAGTTGCCCCCTCTGAATACAATTCTTGCGTCATGGATTTCTTTCTTGTTATGGCGTACAGCTGAACTGGCATTGAATTTTTGTGATGTTAGAGATATTTTCTAAAATACTTACAATGTAAAAACGATTTACGACACTGCTGTGTAATTGTAATTAAAGACAAAATCCATCTGCACTGGATCATTGTGGTGTCAGTGATGCGTTATACATGTAAGTCAGAATCATGCGTTTTTCTTTATGTCTATTCATTTATGCATAATGAAGTAAGCTGCTCTTCTGTTATACAGTGAACTTAACCATCCTTATTTTTTTACATCACCTAATGTGAATTGTTAACTGCAGTGTCATATTTTGAATAGAATTTGCCAGTTTATTAGGCAACACCTTATACCTACACTCATTGGTCATTTTATCAGGTACACAAACATTCACTTTGTAGGTTTACTGAACTGTAACTCATCTACAATCCAAATGCTGCTCAATTTAGCAGCCACCCTTGATTTGTCAATCACTGAATGGACCACCATAGGACCACTGCTGACCAGATTTTGCAAATCATTCTCACTGCAGCAGTGACATCAATAGCAATGATTACTGTTGATGTGATTTCGGATCACCTCAGTCTCGGTGCTGAGCTGAGAACAGTCAGTCAACCAAAAATATTCAGCCAACAGTTGCCCTGTGGTCAAAAACTAAACACAGGATTGTCAAAATAGGTTCCAATTAGGACACATCTCTGAAAGATTTCCCCACTTCTAATAGTCTAAATTTAAGTCATGAAGACTTTGCTAATTAACTGATTAAACTTGAATCAGGTGTGTTTCATGAGGCAGAATGATGACTACTGAACGTACATATACCTAATAAACCATCAGCATACTGTATGAATGGGACTGCTTAGTTACTGTTTCTCTAATTTGCTCATGAAGTTTGCAGTTTAAAGTATCTCTCTCTTTCCCCACAACATTGCTCTTTATAGAAGGTCAGGGAGGTTTTGGTTGCATTGTGCATGCATTAGTACCCTGTGAAAGTGAAAACCTGAAAAGAAATAAAAAACAACAGCTATATTGACATTGAAACCAAGAAATAACTGTCCATTTCAGTCTCGGGGGCAACAGAGTATGACATAGTCAGAAACAACAAAATGCGTCAGTGTCTCTGTAAGAAAATGTGTGTCTCAGCGTACGTCACCCTCAGCAAACTCCTCCTTGATGGAGTGCTTGCGGGTCTTACAGTCCGGCATGTCGAAACCAAAGTCTGCCCACTCTTCGCCCCCTGCAGGCCCACCGCGATTGGGGATGGTGATGGTGTGACGCACACGGAAGTGCACGGCCTCCATGACCCGCTGCCTCTGCAGCTCCCCACTGGGGCCGATGGCCATGGTAGCCATGTTACTGCTGGAACGGATGAGCTGCTGCCCATAGTCATGACTTTGCTTCATGTCCTGCAGGCCCCTCCAGATGGCCAACCGGAACTGCTCCGGTATCTTAAGAGCCCCAAGGTCCTGAGGGGTAAATAAATGTGTTAGGTTCCACTCAGGTTTTGTGGTATTACTAAATACTTTTCAACTCATGTCAGCCAAAGGAGGCGAGTTCTACTAATAAACCATCCAATGTACTGATAACTGAGAGTCTCCTTTTCTTTACCTCCATGGAGAGGGTCTGCAGATGGTAGATGCTCTGGAGGCCCTGCGATGTGAAGTAGTCGATGCAGTTTTGGCAGCCCAGGCTGGTTAAGAAACTGTTCAGAGACAAAAGGAATCCCACTAAGACCAAGGGGCTGCATCCTGGGAATTACAGATTTGTCCATGGAGAGCATTGTAACCAGACCAAAGCAGTATTTTAACCTACAGAATAAGACATGACTCTAAAGGGGTACTCCATAACATTTACTTGACAATAGAAATGACTAAGTAAGTAAGTTATAAATGTATTTGTATAAATGTAGTCCTTCCAATGATTGCACTGTCCCCTCTTCACATTTCTAACTGATACATGCAGCTGAAACACGGTAAACAGTAATAATATTCAATATTGTCTTTTTCTAAATGTAGCTTACAGAGTATGAATATGAATTTATCGAATCAAACATAAGTGAATCATGTGCATGCTGCTACATTAATGATTCATAACAACTTTTTTTAAAGCATTCAGACTTTTATTATAAATACAGGAAAGTGTGAAAACGCTACATACAATCAAAAACACTGAAATGTGTAGATACTGCAAAACAGGAATGGGTCATGAATATTTTAACACAAATATTTTAAAGGTAGATGCCGCACCTGTGACGTAACATCTGCTTCTTGCATCTCTTTGAATGAAATAATGCTTTAAATAAAGAACTTCCAAATTATTTTGGGAATTTCAATTCAGAACTAGAGCTAAACTTTATCTACTAAAGTGGTCAACAAGAAAAATAAAAAAACTGATGCTTTGCCATGTGTGCGGACTTTACCTTTAATTTTTCAGGGATACATGAAGGATACAAAGTGCAATGGCAATGGAAAATAATCTTGATGGAGGGACAAATAAATTGCAAAACAGTGCATTGTTATTAGACATGGAAAAAAAACGTATTTCCTAAAAAAATGCTCTTGTCAATATTTCAGAGTAGCACTAACAGTTTAATTTTGGGGTAAACTGCACAAGAAAGTTGCTCTTAAAAAGGGGTGACTTTCATAAAAGTGTGGACACTGTCCACGTGTTACTGCGACCCTAGTTAAATGTAATGCGAACAATGTGGTGCATTAATTTAGACTTGGATGTATAGAACACAGCACAGCATTTATACATCATGCATGACAAGAAGTAAAAAAAAATGTAATTTTAATGAATTCTCAGTATATTGGCTTGCTATAGTCAAGAGCATATTTAAAGCCTGGGAACATCAAATTGTTTCCATATCAGTATTTCACAAGAAACCTCTCAGAGCTCGAGCACGTGATTTCATTAGAATTAACACTTTTTTTTCTGGCCAGCAGAAAAAAGATGTCCGATCTTATTATGTACAAAAAAAAGGAAACAGAAAGGACCGGGTTTGAAGACAAAATCAACCTTCCTTCCTTTTGCTTAACAGACAGCAGTCTGTGGTGCAGTTCTCCAGAACGGCAAGGCTCGCTTGCGAAAATGACATTACAAATACGACAACAGACACAAGGACAAATACAGTGCTTGTAACTGTGAGTGGAAACAGGCATGTTTATGCCCAACAGTTTGAATGACTGTTTACAGCTCAAGCCGTCTATGTCTGCAGAGAAAGGTTTACCTGAATCACGGCCATTACAGTGTTTTACATGTATGTGTGTGCCCATGTGAGATTGCCGTGCTACTGCAGGGTGAAGTACCTGACGAGGCTGGGGTCTGGGTTGTAGGGTGGAGGAGGGGTGCAGTGAGACGCGGAGACCATAGACTGGGCTGGATGTGCTCCATTTACATCGCCGTTTGTCTGCATGTGGTGGCTGCCCAGCATGTTTGCACCTACAGGGTACAAACATATAGATATAACATGAACAAACATTTACTCATCATTCATTCTCATTCACACCGATTTGCACGTGAGCGGTCTGGAAGACACAAATATAGCCACCGTCCATTGTATGGATAAACACGGGACTGTATTGGTAGTTAGTAGTTTAATCATGCAGGCGCCTGCAGCTGAAAGCATATACAGATCAAAAACGTTTATAAAAGCAGACGCATATAAGCTACAGATCTGAAATTCTAGCAGATTCTTCTGACTGGCAGTACTGAGGCAGCTTCAGATAAGATAAGATCAATTGCTGTTGTAACAATGGAAGACTTGCATTGACAGTGCAGGAGAAGAAAACAGAAGCAGTATGACCTATAACACTATACAATATAACAATGTAATATAAAAAGAAACAGAACTGTACACTATATACACATGTACACATTCTTACCCATGTGTCCCATGCTGGAGGGCCCTGCGCTCTGCTGTGTCTGGTGGGTCACTATTTGGTTGACTGAGGGAAGCTTACTGATGTTTCCATGGACTTTATTCATGTTGCTCAGTGGCGTCCCATAGGAAGACGGAGAGGTCACGTGACCCCTAGGAATTGCATGATGAAAAGGAAAAAGATGTGTCAGGGAACAGAACGCGTAAGTGAATGCGTGTGAGTGCAGGCTTTTGTTTTCTGGCAGAATTTGGATTTTGAATCGATGGGAGACATTGGATTAGAGGTACAGGTACACTCAAACCGGTGTGATAACTGAGGTAGTGTTAGTGACTCACACATGTAGGAATTTAGCCCCTTGTACAAAAATCCAAAAGTTCACAGTACATTATTATGTATTAGGGCTAAGTGGGAAAAATAGACCACAAATTCTTCAAGAAATGTTAACATTTGTTGGCTAATTTAGATTTATACTTTAGATTTATTCATTATGGCATCTGTCCTACAAAATGACCTCTGGACGTGCAGATGTGCTCGGGGATGGACAGCTGAGCTGTGCAGTACGTCTGAGTGCGTGTATACTTACTGTCTGTGCAGTAGCTGCTGTTGCTGTTGCCTGTAGGAGTCTACCACCTGCTGTGGCACCAGTTCCACTAACTCTAAGCTGTCCTTTATCTTCATAAGGAGGTCAAAGTTCTCCCTTCCTCGTACCTGCACAACATCCCCAAAACATATATCAATACAGGATATAAAAGAGAACAGCAAACCATTTCATAGAAAATTTAAACATAGTTTTCTATAAACATTTCTTGCAATAGCTCTGTCTACTCTGGTGTTCTCTGAATTATAACTGTCAATGGAAATGTAAAGGTGCTATATAAATGCAATTACTAATGAATTGTTTATTTATTCATTTATTTATAGCATTTACCAAAGAATTTGGATATTTTTTTATGTAATTTATTTGGAATATAAATGGCCGATTCAGTATTTTCCAAAAGAATTCCCCACATTAACGTAGTCTGGGTTGAAGCATTGTAGTCTAGGTGTACAGGTAAGTGTTACATGACCACACACATCGACAAAAACAGCACAGCACAGATATCTGATACCAAGTTTTGTTATAATTAGTGTGAGGTCAATTCAAACAAGACTACTATTACTGAATGAGTCCAGGCTTTTACTCCACTTCGAAAAACATGTGTACTTGAATAAAACCATGTAATAATTGAAATTACAGTATCACCCAAGGCACTCCTAATAGAACTCGAACAGGGAGACAAAAGCATAAGTATAGGACACTACACTAACATAACGGAGCATCATGTAAAGGTTTTGTAATGCGTGTCCTTTGGTAAATCTCTGTGCTCACCGGGATGTAGTACATCTCCTCTTCTCCATGTCTCCTTTTCTTAATGTTGATGGGAGGGCCTGGAATGTTGGGTGGAGTCTGTCGGAAGTCTGTAAAATCCAAAAGAAGTTCAGTTTAAGGGCCCATTTGATAGACAGCAGTTCTTTTTTTTTCTTTTTTGTAAATAAATAAATCTAATGTGGTATATAAACTTTTTGCCCGTTATAGTTTTCACCAGTCTCGCCTATCAACAAAAATAACCTGGACAGCCACACAAACCTCATAATGCCAATACAAAAATATACATAACACTGGGGTGCTGCAGTTCAAAGTGCTGCATGGATTATATCTCTCTCCAAGTAAATTGGCAAAATTTTATCCTGGTTCTGAGTCATTTTGTGGTAGATGTAAGCAGGTCTCGGCTGATCTAAGTCGTATGTTTTGGTTTTGCCCCATATTGACTCCTTTTTGGACAGGTGTCTTTAATACGTTTTTTCATACATGCAATGCTGTTATTCGTCCTAATCCATTAAATGCATTGTTTGGAGCAGTGCCACAGGAGTCATCATTGTCAACAAATCAGGCAGAGGCTATTGCATTCTCAACTTTATTTGCTAGACTTTTAATAATCTGCGGCTGGAAAAACGTCGTGCCACTGGGTAGAAGAGGTAATGTCATATCTCAAACTCAAATGGTTTAAGTATATGCCTCGTGGTTCTATGCAGAAGTTTTTTAAGGTTTGGCAACACTTTTTGTCTTATGTGGAGGCCGAGCTCCCCTTGGACAAACAAGAAACATTATGGGGTGTGTATATCTATGGCATTGGTTATAAAGAGAATGCATATGGCATGCTTTTTGGCTCTTTACTGAAACAGTGCCATTCCTTTTATTGTATTTTTAAAAATTATTATTTATTTATTATTATAAATATATAATAAATATAATTTTGTAATTAAAAATATTTTTTTTAGGTATTTGCATATCTGTCTGTCTGCATAGTGTATGTTTTTAATTATCCAGTTTTGTATGAAAATCAATACAAATATTTCAATAATAAAAATATACATAACACCAATACAAAACCCACAATTCCAGGAAAAAGACAAAGTGCATAATGGAAACTAAATGAGAATGCAAGGTTTTTAGCTGAAAGAACATGGAACAGCCAGGAGTCAACCTGGAATTGGTTATCTTGTGACAGTCATCTTTTTATGGACATCTTTTAAGGTATGAGATCAGGTTTAAGCCCAGTAGGTTGAATGTATCCAAGCACAAGAGCAAAGCTGGAAGGCTGATTATTCAGTTAATTAGGTAAATTGTTCAATAAAATTTGTTATCCTAAAGTGGCCCTGCCTAAATACCTTAGATGGTCTAATGAACTACATATCATTGAAAGGTGTAACAGTTTTTCAATTGTTTTTTAATGGTGGTTTTTATGTGAGCCTACATTACATATGTATTAGTTTCATAACAGTAATTTACATGAGTTACTGTATATTAAGTCTTAAGCTGAAGGGGTATAAATAGGACTGAAATACTCAGTTAGGAGAGGGTGCCTGACTCACTGCGTTTATTGGCATTGCCGTTCTTGGCCACGCTCTCGTTCAGTGCCTGCTGCTCTCTGAAGTGATCCTCATCTGCTTTGCGGTCTCGGCCAGGGCATGCACATATCCGTCCTTCGAACGAGCGCCGTCCCAGCACTTGACCGCTGGGAGACAGAGAGAAATTCACATGATCATCAGTTCTTGACTGTTCAATACAAAACTGCTTTTGTTGTGTATGGCTGATTCCCATGCGCAATAATTACAATCTTTATGATCTGGGCACAATTCAGCAGACTGTACACTGTCTGAATTCTGATTAAAGCGGTCTTCTGCATTTAACTTTTCTACGTACAGAGAAATGCACTACAACTGAAAAATGCAGGAGTGTCCTTTTACGGTAGAGGCAATTATTGTTACAAAGCTAGTGTGCATATTCAAGACCTGTTCTCCTTTTCAGCTCAGGTTAGTTAATCAAGTTGCAAATGAGCAGATCCTTAAGCAGAATTTCTATGCCATGTGACCACTGGTCCTTTCCTTGAATCTTAAAATTGTATAAAAAAGTGAATAAAAATTGAAATGTCCCATTTTGTTTTATTCCACAAAAAAACAGTGAAATAATGCTTCAAGATTGTAAGAAGAACAGAAAGACATAAACACCAGAATAAAGACAGAGAAATGATTACTAACTCTCTTGTTTCCAGAGTAATGATGATGAGGATAGGTCTGCGGTTCATTCCACCAACACAGCTACTGTTGCACATGAAATTATACAGAATTGTTGTGAACTCAGTTCCCACCTAGAGAGATAGAGAGAGAGAGCAAGAGAGAGAGAGAGAGAGAGAGACAGAGAGAGAGAGAGAGAGAGAGAGAGAGAGATTAAGATTCACTACACACAATAAAAAAAAAACTATATTAACTGCATTAATCCTTTATTTGCACCCAA